>JAAEAF010002372.1:0-49213 GCA_011037195.1 Triatoma infestans
TTACAACCTGGCCTCAAACCAATAGCGTTATACCATTCCGATTCCAAAAAACTGCATTACTTTTGGAATACAGATTTCTTAGAACTTACCCCTGAGCATCTTAATTTATAGAAAAAGCTGAACGATTAACTGTATCAAAAGCTGACTTCAGAGCTTCAAATAAGGCCTAAATTTGTTTATTTTTCAACTGCAGTTGTTGCTGAATTATATTAGTTAGCACAAATATGTTATCCATTATACTATATCCTTTTCTGAAGCCAGCCTGCCTTTCATCTAAAACTTTATTCTCTTCCTCCAGATGGATAATCTTTCCGTTAACAGCCCTGTGTACAATTTCTCAACGCCATTAATGAACGAAATTGCCCTGTAATTATTCGAATCATCTATGTTACCTTTTTCAAATATAGGGTAACTTACTGAAGTACCAATACTGTGGGGCATATTTGCGGTCTGTGATAATAATTATTAAAAAGCATTAAAAAATTGTCGAGTGCCGCCTTATAATGATGGTTTGGGATACGATCTATTCCAGGAGCTTTATTTGTTTTTGCTCTGTTTACAACTATTTGTAATTCTGTTAATTTAAATGGACTGTCCAAATAAGTGTTTAAAATAAGAGGTTCTGCATACTGTATAGAAAAAGATGGTGATTTATTATATAATGATTGGAAATGGTGAACCCACGTTTCCACTGATATAGTCGGACCAACCACATGAGATTACGTTTTAGAATTTAGATTGTTTATTAAGGACCAAAAGTCTTTCGTCTCTTTAAATTCACTAAATTTCTTACTTAAATTATTCAAATAATCAAGTTTCTTTTTCCGGCAAATTTCTTAATAGCAACAATTTATCTCTAGAAACTTATTTCTAATCACAATGGAATTTGTTTTTCTAAAAATATTTAAAAGCCTGAAAGATTGTTTCCTACGTTTTTCGCATTCAAAGGGTTGCTTAGGTTTTAGGTCATTTTTAGTTGAATGATCTCTAATGGATTGGTTAAGTCATTAATCTCTATATTAGGTCTGTTATTTATTATCTCATTAATTTTAGCCTTTAATTTCGTTTTATAACATTTTTTATCGGAATCATTCCACAATAATTTAGGCAGGAGAGCAATATTTGTTCTTGCTTCTCTATTATTCTCTAATTAATAGTTACCTCAATGGGTAGATGCTGAGTGAGTGGCAAGGGAATAACTTTAAATTCTTGGATTATCCTTAATAACTGAATATTAACGGCGCACAAATCAATGACAGAACTACATTTACTACTAATAGGTTAATTCCCCTTCCTCGTCGCCCTCTGTTAAACCATTTACTCGTAGTATAATCAATCCCTTATTTTCACAGAATTCTACAACTCTACTTCTCTCTCCATTTTTAGTTTATCTTTTGAATTTCTTTCAAATTTAAGATTATGATTCATACTATGGTCTAAGTTACTTCCTGTCTGATATTCCCCTATTCGTGCGTTCCAATCACCCGAGACAATATTCTTAAAACCTCCATTGTTTATAAAAAAGTTGCTAGCTCTTTAAATTGTTCACAGTGGTTGCAGTTTAAATATAACTGGATCGAATGAATCTGTTCATTAGCCATAATTATACGTATGACTGTTTTATCATTAATAACCATGAAAGTAATAGTGCCGTAACTTATAGTAAATTATAGTTAGAAAAATAATCCTTAAAAAATTTAATATTATTTTCAATTACAAAAGTCTCGAACAAACTGATAACATGGTATCTACGTAATAAACTTAAAAAATCTCTGTTATCTAATTTATTTTTTAAACCAGCTACGTTTATCCAGCTAGTATTTGAATATCTCTAAATTTTAAACTATCATTATTTTTTACCTGGCAGACGTTATCATATCATTTTTTTAATATCAGACGATCTTTACTGGTAGAATCTTGTTGCGCAGGTCCTACTTCCTTTGGGCCATAGATAGTTTCTCTTCTAGCCCAGTTAAAAATGCAGATATATCCACACCAAGTAGCTCGTTCAAAAAAACAAATCAGCTTTTCCCTTCAACAGTTGTCAGCCCTGTACTTTTCCTCCAACACAGTTTTACTTTCTGACAATATATTACATCATTTCTCACCATCACATTTATATTGTTATTGATTCTTAAAATATCTTTACGTACCCGCAGCAATTTATATCTTGCTTTTTTCGTACCTTGTGCCAAATCTCTATCAATAGAAATGCTCGTGCCACGTAATTTATTTACATTTTTTAAAATATTAATAACATCGCTCTCAGTTTTAAGTTAGATTTTCTTTTTCTTTACTTTCAAACTTTTTCACACTTTCCACTTTGACATTTTCCACTTTCAGAACCTTGGTACACAGTTCTTCAATAGTTCTTACCATGCTATCACCTGAAGCAGGCATACCTTGAAATATAGAATTCTTTTTTTTTTTTGTTGAAATCTCTAAATAATCTATTCTTTTCTCTTGTCCTTCTGCTACTTTTTGCAATTTCGTCACTTCTTCTTTCAGTAATTTATTTTCCTTTTTCATTTCGTTAACTTCATTAGCTAGCAGCTGAATGTCAGACTTAGTTGCCACTTTCATATCATCAAGTAGGTTTCTGAAATTTGACATTAGCTCTTCAAAGTTATCTTACCCACCTTTGTTTTTCTCTATTTTACTTGAAACACGTTTGTTATATGGGGGGGCTTAATTCTGGTTAGCTACGTGCTCTTTTTATAGGTTGATTCTGCTCTCTTTGCTTTGGTGAAAAATATTTCTACAATTTATTTATCTTTTATTCATATGATTTAATTTTTATTAATTAAATTATCTTACTGACGACAATTTATTCAAAATTTAGTATTCTGATTATTCCATTATTCAATAACAAATTAGAATTATTTGTTTGTTAATATTTCTGACTGCTTAATAACCGCTATATCAGTAGCTTAGGCCCGACTACCCCAGTCACCTGTTATAACCCCTCCAACTTCCCAGTGGCCCTATAAAAGCAAATTTTATATATTATCTTCAAAAATAAACGTAAACAAATACACTTTAACGCCGCCCTTTAGCTTTTATTCCTCTAATGTACTCTTTTTATAAAAATAAAATGGCCATATTTTTTGTAATATCACAAAAACTGTTGGATAGATTTTTTTTAATTTAACTGTATTACACATAACACTTCAACTTAGCAACTTACAAAATTTCATCATGATCCGAGTCAATAAACCAACAGAAACTTATTTTTAATTGGACACGATGTTACCTCTAGCACAGTCACAAGTCAGTTCTCCACCTTCCTTGTAATAAAAGGTTAAAAACTAAATTACCTAGCATATTTATTTTTCTATAGCAAATAAGGACTATTGGTATAGTCATGTCGATATCGAGAAATATTCAGAGTCAAATGTAATGAACCTTTATAAGCTGATGAGGCTTGTCCAGCTTACAATTATTATACTTACATTTGCTTATGATTCAGCCATAATTGACTTCTGCTCTTATTTGTTGCCTTAGTTTTAAACTCATAAAATACCATTATTAAAAGAATTTAGGGTTTACCCATGAGGGAGAAAAAGCAGTTACAAAATTTCGCCGAAACGTTGTTTCAAAAATATTAATAATCAGAGATCAGAGATAAAAGCTTGTTAGTAATAAATAAATTACATACCCAGTACACCAAGTCTGTAATTTGGCATCACTATCACAAGGTCGTAATCCAGGAAAAATTCTGGTGTTTTATCAATTTCACCAGAACCGGAATAAAATGAGCCTCCATGGATATAAACCTGAACTGGTAACAGAGTTTTAGGGTTCAACTGTATAAAAAAAAGAAAAAAGTAAGCATACTAAATTATAAATTATATAAATTAAAAAATTAAGTAAACTAAAAATAATAAAAATTTAAAAAATTTCGAAGGTGCTAATCCATTGGCTTTCATATCTGTCTGTAAGTAGAACCAAGACATTACTATTATACATTGCGTAGGGTTATAGAACACATAATTAATTGGGTTTGACGAATTTGTACTTGGAAATTTTAGGCCACAAGTAAAATCAAAGGCTATGCACACATTGCATGTGCAGGACACCCCCAAGGCGACAAAACAGATGTTTTAGGCCCCAGCGGATTTCACTTTATAGACACTCCCTCTACATATGTATGTATACTTGGAAGTATATTTGTGCGTCTTACCTGTCTCAATGAATGTATGAATCTCTCTCTGCTTTTTTAAACTATATATTATACATATTATTTAAATAAATATTATACTCATACAAACGGGCAGACAAATATACAGACATGTATGTAGACGTATTTGCAAAATCTGGTGTCAAACACTCACACGTCTTTCTCTAACTCCTGTTAGTACAGTTATATATAAAATGATAAAATTTCTTGAAACTCAGATTTTACATATTTGTGCCATAACATAAATATAAATACAGTGGTTGGAGAGGAATACCTACTAAGCGCATCAAAAACACTGAATCGACTGCATTTAACATATGAAAGTTCTCGCACCAAATTCCGTAAAACTGTTCAAAATAATTTTTCTTTGAAAAATCATTCAGATAAAAGTGGTGCTACGATTATTTAGAAGATGTGTGCAGTTACCAAACGAAGTTTAAGGAAAATCGTTATAGACGTTTCCGAGAAAATTCCAAAAATCTGAAAACCTACGCTGTAAGTCACATTTCCGTGCTAACCGATTTTCTTCAAATTTCGCCACCCATCAATGCTTCTAATGTATATTACTATTATGTAGCTGGTAAAACCAATATTATACTGAAGTGGTACTTTAGAGGGCAGCATAACGCTACTGTTCCTCCAGAAAACCCAAAAAATAAATTTTCCCGGGAAAAAGCGTTTCAAATAAAAGTGAAAGCTATTTGTGACTGTAGATAGTATACAAGTTTAAAGAAAATCGTTGAACCCGTGGAAAATCACGAAAAACTAAAAAAAAAAAATCCGTGAAGTGGCATTTCCGGTTGATGAATTTTACCCAAAATCTTTGTATCTAATGCGGTAGTAGTACCTAAACGTACTACCAAGTTTGAGCTTCCTACGGCTTTTTATTTATGAGATATTCTGTTAACTCACGTTTAATAATAAAAAAAAACAGGCGTTCAACCCAAGATTTCATTTTAAAATAATAGAGTTAACAAACTGAAATTTCACAAGAGTAAATGCTTTTCTGTAGAAAGTAGTGAATTTGTCTGTCACGAAAATGTACATCAGGATGAAGTTAATATACAATCAACAGCCGAATTCGATTACTTATCAGTGGTTAATAGTTCGTCTATATTAAAGATATGTTTGATTTATGCTATAAGCTGCAAACTACAGCGCCAGTTTTGTACCAGGTTTGTATGTCTGTCTTTGTTTAGATATTAAAATTGGTTGATTTATTTGGTTTTTTAATATAATCTAATTTCGGAATAATGACGCTGTTATGACTGTTACTAATACATACATTAGGACTGTAAACAGACAGATAGAGACAGTCTTCATTTCCCATCTTGGTAGTGTTTACTGGAGGATAAGGATATGGTATTTGTACACAGACACTACCAAAGTTGTACGCTTCTCTTACTCCAGACCATGGTTCTAGAGGTTGTGGATCCTGAAACATTATGTGGTGTTAAGAAATAGTAAACTGATTGAAGACAAGAGTGAAACCAATAACCATGTTACATAACACCTGAAATCTAAGTTCACCAAGTGGAGGCTTTGCATATGGAATACCATTGAAAGCTGCAACAATACGACCGTTTCTTGATTTATATTCCCTACCAATTAACATTCCACACGATGCATTAACAGTTAATTCGCTGCATTTTGTAAATTGCACCAGTAAAATTAATTTAATAATTACTTTGATCGAATTCATTTTTAAGTATGTATATTTTCTGTATATTACCGTCAGGACGAACCTTTAATAAAGAGAAGTAATAGCTCCTATCATGAATTATATCGTAAAGCTGAACCCGGAAAATTGCATATAATAGGAAGGGAACATATCACTTATGATATTCCGAGGTGCCATCAATTATTTATTTTTTTTTTTTTATCTATGAATATGAAATAATATTAATTATAACGAAAAAACAATCTTCCTTTTTTACAGATAAGACATAAAAAAAAATTAGTGAAAGTAAAAATATACATTTTATAGTCAATTACATAAGAAAAATGGATATATATATATATATATATCTATCAGGGCGTCAAAGTATTGGGGAAATCTACTTTTATTTTCTAAAATACGCTAAAATTTTAATTCCGAATCGCAGATTTGATGTACGTTCAGTTTCGAAGTAATGCTTATTTTTCAGAAGGGCTTTCAAGTCCAGCCACGATCCAATATGTATAAAGTTGGATATCAAGCATACATTGCAATATTTCGTTCAGTAATTAAAAAGTAATTAAAAAATAACCCTTCCAGGACTTATCTCATGGAAATAATAAAAAGACTTTTTAGAGAGGCGAAGCGCATAAACTCTTTCAGGAGTCACTTCAGGGACTTCTTTCATTTTTGCTGACTCAAGTCCCTCCCCGATGTCTTCCTGTTTAAGCTGGAATATACTAGGTTTGAAATCAATTAATGGGATTTGCTAAAAAATCTCCTGAAGGATCTAAAGACGAAAGAGGTTGTGATTCTGCTCGAGATTCTGATGGGCTCATTATAGACAGTACATATCTTTCCCGTAGAAATACTTGAAATTGGATAAATTATTTATTGTGGCTCCCTTAAGTATGTATGTTTGTACATAGAAACACACAGACTTTTATGTATGTCTGTAAATATAGAAGAATATGCAGATGGAAGGTATCAAGTGTAATACCAATGAGCTACAGTCTGTCTCATATAGATAAACACTTTCCCGATTAGTGAATCTCACATCACTAAAAGCAAACAGTTCTTTCTTTTTTTGATGGGGACGTAAGAAGATTAAAAATTATGGAAGATTCTTCCCGACCGTTCTTATATGAAGGGAATAGATAAAAGTCTGAGGTAGCCAAATCTGGCGAATAGGTAGGATGTTCTTACAATTTATACTTCAAAATTTATATTTTCCATTGCCAAAGCCTCTTTGTGGGCGGGTGCAATGTCCTGGTAAAAGAGGATTTTTTTTCTCGCAAACCAGGCCTTGTCTTTCTAATTTTTTCATCTAGCTGGTCAAGAAGATGTGCGCAGTATTCTCCATTAATTGTTTGACCCTTTGGCAGGTCATCAATTAAAAGAATCCTCTTGGAATCCCAAAAAACTGTAGCCATAACCTTTCCAGCCGGTGCAATTGTCTTTGCTTTCTTGGGTGCAGAGCCACCGGCTTCTATCTACTGCTTGGACTGTTTTTTTTTTTACTCAGGTGTAAACTGGTGAACCTACGTTTCATCTATCGTAACAAATCTACGCAGAAAATCGGTTGGATTCTTCTTACTGAGAAACTCGATCCCCATTCGTTTGTGATCAGAATTTAACAAATGTGCTTTATCTTACATAAAGCTTTCTCTTACTGGCTTTCTCATAAGGCTTCTTCAATTAAAATGTGCCTTTACCCTTTCTTCTGAGATGGTTACAGCCATAGCTATCTTATACACCTTTAATCGTCGATCATCTAGAAATATATTGTGTGTCTTCTCGATATTTTCTTCTGTAGTGGCAATTTTTGGCCGTCCTTCACGTGGATCATCTTCAATAGATGTACGACCACGTTTAAACTCAGCTGCCAATTTTTTACTGTGATAACGAAGTTACAGACTCCTTATACACTTTCACCAACTTTGGATGAATTTCCATCCAAAGTTTGGCGATAACCATCCAAAACGAAGAATTTTATGACGGAACGGTATTCAAATTTATTCATTTTGTCAAAAACACACAACATGCTTATTTTAAACAGCCGTATAAAACAAACAGTGTGATCAAATTCATATTTGGTATTTACTTTTGCAACAAGGGGCCAACATAACAAAACATAAATTTCATTTGTAGCAGTGCCATCTATGGGCGAGGCAGAGAATTTTTCACCTTGCCCTAGAATAGCAGTAATAAGTTGAAAATCGTTGAATAGTGGATGGGTCCGCGTTGCTGGATAACATCTGGGATTTTATCCGTCGTAGCATGCATATTTGTGATGTTTTTGGCCGGTTTCGTTTTCACCAACGACAGAGTAAAGTTATCAAGTTCGTGAAGAGAGCTGACTTTAACTTATTGTTTGTGTTACCCACTAGCAAGTGTAGTAAATCATTAGGAATCAAGAAGTGGGCTTGCTACACGAACTTGGTAACTTTACTCCGATGATGGATGAAAATCCGAAACCGGTGAGGAACATCACAAATATGCATGCTATGACGGATAAGTCCCAAATGAACAGAAAATCCTATGCGCCAGGTAGTGAGCTAACTCAAAACTGATAAAACTCGTATATTAGCGGTTGCTGGCTATTAGTAGTCAGTTGCAGTTATAAATCAATAATTGTTAGAGCTATTATTATTATTTAAATGTGGGGAGTTCTAGTTCAGGGAAAAAACTTACAATATGTTACTTATTTAATATATATATAAGTCTATATTATATATATATATATATGCTACTTATTTAAAACATAAATAATTAGAGAAATAACCCCTTCTTTGTATCTCCATGCTTGCTACTTGTATGCAACTAAGTAAGAAGAAAAAATTATAATTTCAAACACCGGTACTCTAATTTCTGATAAATTCGCCATTCTTACTTCTGTTAAATATTTTTATTGGTATTATTAAAAACTGTTATATTTTCAGTTAGGATGCAGCAGTCCTTCTTGTGCCCACTAGTTACGCTCTGGGCCCCGCCACCTGTTCGTTTATGTATTTTGCTAATGAATTCTTACACTGTTTACTATGCGATAACAAATTTAAATTTCAAAATTTGTCTTACTTTTTGCTTCCATGTTTAAATGGAAAATGCAATTATAAATAAATATTCCTTATGTAAAATTTGCAATTTTGTCCTCTATAATTATCGGTTTTAATTATCTCCAAACGTTTTTGATTTAAAAGTGAGTAACGAAATTTTTAATCTTCAAGAAGGAAAAGGATTGTGAGATTCGGTCTTTTTAAAAAATAAGAAAACTTAAATTCTTGCCAACGTTTCGACAAATATATTGTCTTTTTCAAGGCATAAAAAAAATCTATTAAATAATCTTTAAAACATAACAAATTTTAGAAGTTATGTTAAACTTGGTAATAAAAAGTTGAGAACACCTCAACATCACAGAGAGTTAGTGAACCTATTCTCTGAAGAATAGTTCATTAGTTAAGAAGAATAGTACATTGCACCCGCCCACAAAGAGGCTTTGGCAATGGTAAATATAAATTTTGAAGTATAAATTGTAAGAACATCCTACCTATTCGCCAGATTTAGCTACCTCAGACTTATAAAAGTCTGATAACTTAAGTGCGATATAGATAACTATTCCCAAACCTTGAGAAATTTGTGGCTGGAAGACGTTATGAGCGAAATGATAAGTAATACCAGCAGTAAATGGATATTTGGAATACCTTCCAGAATCGCACTTCAGGGACGGAATCCAGTTATTGGAGAAACGTTGTACAAAGTGTATTGAACTAAAGGAAGACTATATTGAGAAATATGGATTTATTTAAAATACAAAAACTCATTTTCACTACTAGGCCGAGAACTTTTCACCTTGCCCATTAGGTTATTTCTGTATTGTGTAAAAATCTTTATGGAAATGTTTATTTCCATCTCTTTGAAAACTCTACTACCGGTAATCTTCTTGAAAAGTATTTTTATCTAGATAAACTAATACAAACTTTGCTGAACATTGTGTTTCTGCAGTGCTTCCTCAGTCGGTCACAAAATTTATCACGATACATTTGAAAATTATTAATCGATCATACTCATTACATACATTAATAAAATGTTTAAATATTTATTGAAAAAGTGTAAATCTGTGATTAATTAGTACAAAATTCGATAATGCTTGAACTGCGATATAATACACTGTTGCATTGAAAATAGCAAATCGTGCAACTTAAGCAAAAGCAAAAAAAAAAAAAAGTTGAATTTTTCATTAAATATGGGTATCCAGTTTCTCCAATTAAATTTGTTTGATAAACTGAATTATATTTAACCATTGAATTTATTTTTATCTTAAACTTAAGAACCATTATCTAATCAAAATAACTTTAGCAACTATTATTACTTATTATGTCATTAACCAATTATTATACTCACTAATGAGTGATAATTTATCTAAATTAAATAAATAGGTATTCCTGACAGTTATACTTTACTTAGGGTGTCTAATAATTATTTAATGGCTAAATTATTGACGAGTTAAAAAAATGCAGATCAAGAATCTAGTGTAAAAGATTCACACGCCTGTCTTTCTCTCACTGAAGACTCACAGTTGTATAAAAGTTCCGATTTTTAATAAAATTTACCGCTTCGCAAGAAACTCTGTTCTCTTCAGAGATTAATGACGGATCTCTGTTCCTTTAATTATTTAAGAATAATTAAAGGTTGCAAAACAATTTCTTCTGAAGCCGCATGCGTAATTGCAGATTTAGTACCCATATATTTAAAAGCAGTGGAACATGTCACATTGTACAACAAGTTAAAAATGTAGCCCACTCTGGCGGTGGAGTCCACTCGCTCCATCTGCCCTCAAACCTTGCGTGATCACGGATTTGGAAGATAATATGATTATCTACACTGATGGTAGTAAGATAGAGGGATTGGTTGGTTGTGCCTTTGCTGTACACAGTCGGTAGAGGCGGGTGTATTTGAATCAAAATTCAAATTGGCTGAAAGTGCACGAACAACCAGGCCGAGCTATTTGCCAGTCTAATTGCAACTCTTAAATGGTTAGAGGGGCAAAAAGACGTTACGACAAAAACTTCAATTATCAAATCTGACATCAATATTCAGCTTGAAAAAAATCCTCTCAAAAATTATATTTATTAGAAGAAATAAGAATTTATTTGCGTAGATTGAGGCTGGAAGGTTGGACTTTGGTCTTAACGTAGATAAGTGCTCATTGTGGAGTTGAGGGTAATGAGGAGCAGTCACTCTGCAAAAAAGCCTTATTTAGCTCTCTACCTATAGTCTATTCCAGAGCTCCTGTCTCCATGCTGAAATCCTTTAGTAAGGAAATTTCCTACCTAAAATGGAAGAGGAATGGAAGGCAACAGAAAATGGAAAGGAAACAAAAGAATATTTTCGATGAGTTCGCGATGGACAGTTGGCAAGCTGTTTTACAATAGACTCTCTTGGCTTATACAGGCTATCAGCGGACATGGGAAAAACTGCGCATATTTGCATAGATTTGGTCTTGTTCAAAGTGCAATGTGCAGCTGCTTAGAAAATAGACCAATTCAATCTTGGGATCATATTATGTTTGACTATGTGAGATTTGAAAGGGAAAGATCGGATCTGATAAGAACTGCCATAAGTACAGGAGAAGGCTGGCCACTTGGAAAACAGTTGATATCCAAGAAGTTCTACAAAATGTTTGTTCACTTCTTGAACAAAATTGATCTATAGATTTACAAAGAAGAAAATTTTAAAGTGACAGAACTATAGATATGTTAGCGATATAGAAATAAGAAATATTATCTAGTCTTGTTTGGTGACTTTTAAATAGGTATATATAAAATATATTTGTATTATAATTATTGTTATATTTTATATAATTATTAGGTTTATACTACAGTTCTATTGTAAATTTGCTATATACATACATGTAATACTGTAAATACATAGACCTAGGCACATATGCACGCGCGCGCGCAAAACACACACACACACCATTATCTAGAAACCAATTTTTTGGGCTCATGGGAACTCAAAACGTGTATTTCCGGCGAAAACTCAATATCGAAAATTTGACACTATTAGATTATTATTTCCTCTTACTAAGAATAAGAAAAAAAAAATTGATAATTTCAATAGCAAAAAATGCTTCCATGATAAACGCTTACTTAATTATTATTATTATAAAAAAAATAACCAAAATGTCATTGAACCAATGCACATATATCATTATCTAACCATTAGACTATAAATTGAACCAGTTTTAGCAGATCTGATGCTACTTAATAACAATTAAGACTAACGACCATGTGTACACTGCAATGTAACGAGATTATACGAGTATAATTAAATAAATAATGGATAATTATTAATGAATGTTGAAAGGAAACTGATAATTCTCAAGAATGTATATCATGTGGTGGATTTCATATCCCTGTTGGATAGGAGTGTCCCAAACGTCTCCTGCCCACTCCGCGACAAAAGATAACTAATGGACAGGGAAGCACATTCTTTCTTGCTCTGCTGTACACTTACATATTGACGAGCCTAATAAGTGGGGTAAATTGGAAACATTTACTGGGCAGCCAGAGCCAGATTGGATTCACTAGGATTCAAAGGCTGGCTTAAGACAAAAAAAAATATATACATATATATTTTAATAAAATAAATACACACACACACATATATATATATATATAAAACATAAACGTTACACACCTGTTATTGTGTAAACAAATTCGATATTAGAATAAAAATTGAAATTGAAATTTAAGTTGTTAAGATGGTGCTTTTAGACTCAGATTTGTGTTTAAAATGTCAAAGTGAACTGAGGGATGCTGATGAATACTCATGTTTCACTTGCAAATTGAGAATTCACGTAAAATGAATGCATGGGTTTAACAAGGCCAGATTAGAAGACTATGAAGGACCGCGGCAAACACTGAGTGTTCTTTTGTTTTAGATGTGATAATAGTTTTGATCTCAAAAATGAAATCAATGAAGTGGTTCAGAACTTTAAAGTCATAATGAGTAATTTGGGGATTTGAAGAAATCTTTTAATTCCCTAAGAAGTTAGCTCCAGTCTAAGGTAACCTCTTTAGCCTAGAAGCCAATAAATGATCAGGAGTTTATTGAGACTGTCATCAATGAAATTCATCAGCGAAGGGTGCGTCAAAAAAATTTGTTTATAATGGACTTGAAGAATCGCTTCCAAATAACCTGCCTAATGTGGACCCACCACTGATGAAATAAAAATTACAAATATGATAAGTACCCTCTCACTTCAGCGTGAACTCACGTTGAAAGCTATTAGGCTTGGGAAAAATATTAATCCGACTAGGGCTAGACCAGTTAAAGTTATCACTGAAAGTGAGGAAGATGCAGTTCTGCTGCTGAATGCTTTTATTGATGCAATTAAAGCAGGAAAATTAATCTTATCTGTTTCTAGAGACAGGACCCAAGCTCAAAGACTTCTGTATTCAGAGAAGAGTGCTGAACTGAAAAAACGCTAGCCAGAGAGGAAACTGGAGTCGGGATTCGTTATGCTCGCGAAATGCCAACAATTGTTTGCCTCTCCAGCTGTCCAAAAAACATTTAAAAGACGGATCAATTGAAACATTATCATTTTATTATCAAAATGTTAGAGGTCTTAATTAAAACTTAGTGAAATTAGAAGTGCAATAACCATTGTTGTCTGTGATATAATTGCGTTAACTGAAACCTGGCTTAAAGCTGAAACAACTGACTCAGAACTTGGATCTATGAATCACAATGTTTGTAGGTATGATAGAAACTGTTTTACTAGTCTAAAAATGAGGGACAGTGGTATACTTGTTGCTGTCAACAAAAAAGATCTCCTCAGCTCTTGTTCCTGTAAACGAAACATTAAAACTTGAGTTGCTTATTATCCAGATACCATCCAAATCTTCTATGTTTTTTCTATGAATGTCTATATTCCTCCGGTCAGTAGCTCGTCGGTTTATCTCCGCTTGAGTGAAGTAATAGAAGATCTAATGGTTCATCATCCAGAGTCGAAACTTTTATTAGCTGCTGACCTTAACCTTCCAGACTGGTGTATGTTTGAAAATGGTTAACTTTCCTATGCTGATCTTTCCTCATCCAGCAAATTAATAATTGATTCATTAATGAATGTTTTAGGTTTGGAAGAGGTTAATGTTGTAAATAATTTTATAAGCAGAAAATTCGATTTAATTTTTACAAATTGTTCTAACACTTCTGTAAATATATCTGTCACTAGTATAGTCAAAGAGGATTACCTACATCCCTCATTGTTTATAAATATTGAACAAAGTGCTCCTATTAATTCATATTTAGTTTTAGGTGATTATAGCTACAAATTTAATGACTGTGATTAGTTTGGGCTGTCAATATTTTGACAGTATACTTTGGGATTTTTTATCCAATTATGAATATGTTGACAATTCTGTGGAAGTATTTTACAACCTATTAAGATATGGTATGGATAAATTTATTCCCAAATCCGTTTAAGTAATAATCCAAAAGCCCACGCTGGTTTTCTAGTGATCTGAAGGCCCTCATCAGAGATAAAAAAATGTATCATTGTCTTTTTAAACAAACACTGCAACCGAGTTACTATATAAAATTTTCTGAGTTGAGATCTAAATGTAAAGCCTTATCTAGGGTTTGCTATCAAGAATCCTTGTGCAATATTGAACAACGGTTGCAACTTAATGTCAAAACTTTTTGGAATTATGTTAATTCAATTAAAAATTTTTTCGGCTATCCTAATGTTTTGCATTTAAATGATAGTTATTCTAGTGATCCAGATGAGATAGTCAATTTGTTTGCATGTCACTTTATAGTGTTTACAAAAATATAACTAATGATAATTTTTCTTTCAACTTCCCTAGATGCTGAATCTGAATATTCACGAGGCACCAGGACCTGACGGCATCTCTCCTTTATTTACAAAAACTTGTGCCTACTCCGTTCTAAAACCTCTGTATATCATTTTCAATCAGTCTCTGCGTACGGGTTGTTTTCCAATCTTGTGGAAATTATCTTATATCGGATGATGATAAATCGGACATAAGGAATTACAGACCTATTTCTCGTCAGTCATCATTCCAAAACTCTTTGAAAGTATAATTAATAGTTATCTTACATTTGATTTAAGACCGTCCTAATATCTGAACAACATGGCTTTCTGACTAGTCGATCTATTAACAATTTGCTTACTTATCAAAAGTACATTCTAGATTCTTTTGTTGATAATACCCTAGTAGACTCCGTTTACACTGACTTAGCTAAGGCTTTTGATAGTGTAAATCGCAAAGTTAGAAGCGTATGGCATACACGGTAAACTTTTGCTTTGGTTTCGCAGTTATTTAATCGGTAGGACCCAAAGAGTTAAGCTTAAATCTGTTATGTCTCTTCCTTTTTCTGTCTTCTCAGGGTTATCACCTGGGACCTCTTTTGTTTAATTTATTTATTAAAGACATAAAATTCAATCTTCATGATGTTACTTTTTTGTTATTTGCGGATGACCTACAATTATTTTTGGCAATCTCGTATTTTCAAGAATGTAGTCTCTTGCAACAGGCATTGGACTCCTTATCTCATTGGTGCCTTGAGAACTGTTTAGAACTGAACTTGTCCAAGAGGAGTGTGATTCTCTTCACTAGGCAGTGTACTCCTATAACTTGGAATTATGCCCTAAATGGTTCTACACTTTGTAGGATATCTTTGAAAGACTTGGGCGCAACCTTAAACACTAAATTGGAATTCGTTGATCATGCCAGCAAGGTCAAAAGCAAATCGTTGCAAATGCTTGGATTTGTCTTCAGAAACAGGAGGAATTTTTCTGACTGTCGCTCTGTATAAATCCCTCGTAAGACGTCATCTTAAATATGGTTCAATAATTTGGAGTCCATTTTGCAAGGTGCATAGGGCTACTATTGAGTCTATTCATAACAAGTTCCTTCGGTGGTTGGCATTTCGTTTAAAGATTCCTAAAGAAAACAATATCTATTCTGATTTTCAGCTATCTCTCAATATTCCTGCTTTGTCAGCCAGGAGAGATTATTTGATCTCTCTTTCCTGTGTAAACTTCTCCATTCCAAATTGACAGTCCTCACCTTCTTTCTTTAATCTCTTTAAATATCCCTTCTCTTCAAAAAAATATTTTCCTTTCAATATAACTTGCAAGTATAATTATATCTTCCATTCCCCTATCTATCGGATGATGCGGGCACCAAACCAGACTGACTTGGATATGTTTAATACGGACATTCCAGAATTTGTTAATAAAGTTAGAAGTATATTATACTCTTGATTAATCAAATATTAGACAAGTACATTTTACTTAAAATAAAATTTAACCTATTATTTGTTTTTATGTAGTTTGTGTGTAGAACTTTTATAGTATTTGTATAATTATAGTATTTATAATTAAATTTTTATAGTACTTGTCTGCGCGGCAGTCACCCAAGGCGAGGTGGCGAACGTGTGCGCGGAAATTAAATACAAAAATAAACAATAAATAAAATAAAGAAAAAGTAGATGCAAAGGAAGAAGTTTCGACTTACCTTGACAGTGGTGATGTTGAAGCGATGGGTGGACGGTTAAGGAAGATGTGGCGTGTACGTGTGTGTGTGTGTGCGTGCGTGTGTGGATGTGGGTGTGGGTGCGTCTGGGGGCAAAGGAGTAATGCGATGAAGGAGTTGAGGCATAGAAGGAGAAAGATGAGAGTGTTCGACAGCGTCGGTGATCGCTGCGGTGTAATCGACGGTTGGTGGCGCAACAGCCTGGGCGCGGAAGGTAGACTCTTATGTCGATGGTGCAAGGCGTAGGCGCGAATACAGTTTCACTCAATTCAAAGGCGCGTATAAGCACTTGCACGGCGAAATACAAGGTGAAATATAAAGGGCGAATTCTCAAAAGATCACTCACTACAGAAGCAGAAAAGGAAAAACGAACTTGTGCTGGCGAGAGATAGAAGGTAAGTAAGCCAGAACACACGGCGTTGGCCGGATGTGCAAGCGGAAGTAGTAGGGAAACTAAGGGGGATAGGATTGCTGCCCAATATTAGAAGAAAAACTAAAGGGAAGCGGATGGCGTGGGTAGACAGTTCTGAGAAGGCACACGCACGCACATGCGGCCGCGCGCGTGAGCGGGAATAGGAAATAGCTAGGCAAACTGACAGACGTTACAGTATTTGTGCAGTAATTTTATAGTTTATATTGCGAAAAGCTTTGTTTTTGTATATAATTTATATATCTTTATTTTAAACTTGTAAACTGGATCACTGATCCGTCTTTTGAATAAAAATAAAATAAATATTAAGTGTTAATTCTTTGAAAACATGGAGAAGTGATAACAACTAATTATGCCACTACTACTGCTATTAGCAACAATAGAATCAGGGAAAAGGCTAGAAATATTGAGTAAACAAGAATTTGGTAACAAAGCGCAAAACCTATAATGTTTAACAGGAACTTCCAATATTAGTAAATTTAAATATTGATGCTTTGCTTGTAGACACCTGGGTAGTAGCTAGACTTAAATGCCTGGAAATTGAGGTAATATTTTTTTTTGTGTATGGTAAACCAGTTTTGGATAAAACTACTGGACTTTGTATATTTTTCTAGATTTATTGTAGATATGTTGTAGAATTTAGAAAAGATTCATCGTTAGATTTAATCCAACGGTGCTTATTTATGAATTTTTTTCAGTTTCGAAAATTAATATTTTTCCTTCAAGTTAGTAACAATAAATCTGAAATTTACAACAAACTGCTTTTCTTTGTATGTACAAGAGGATCCCAGAAACAGTCAGGAAACCAGTTTAATTACTTACATTTTAACTTCAGAAGATCTTGTTAGCACCGATGAATATCTTGAAGCAAAAAAAAAAATTTTTTTCAGAGTAATCAGAAAGCTCACAAATTGTTCCAGGTCTTCTGGAATCTGTTTAACATTGCAGCTCTCTAGAACTTTCCAAAATGCAATTTTTATAAAAAATATTTCTAATAAAAGTGATAAGTAGTTATGTGAGTTAATAGATGGAAAATCATAGTTGGAATAAATTTAAAAAAAATAGTTTGAGCCAGTTGCGAGAACAGCGCGAAAACTTAAAAATCTATTCATTAAAGTCCCACTTCCGGTGAGCGGATTAGGGAGTGCAACCTTCTGTCTGATGCAGTATAGTGGAACCAAAGCGTCATATCAATTTTTGAAGCACTCTGTGATTTTTCGTTTTGAGATATTTTTCTTCACCAATGGTGAAGAAAAATATTTTTTCGTACCTAGAGGACCTGAAACTTCTATTGTATCTACCTTAAACTCTAATTGAAACTCAATTTCGACAACTTGTCACTATAGCATTGTTTCCTCTTGCAGCGGTAAGAGAAAGTAAAAATTGATCTTCACTTAAAGCAATATAGGATAATTTTGTAATGTGATAACGAAGGAGTGATAACAAGAAGAAAATATGTAATTTTTAAAAGAAGAAAATATTAATTTTGTAATGTGATAACGAAGGAGTGATAACAAGAAGAAAATATATAATTTTTATTATAAAAATTATAACTAGTGGTGCCAGTCAGTCGCGGTCAGTGCACGGTCAAAGGGACCGCCCGCCAAAGACACACTGATTTCACAAGGGTCAACAATCACTCAAAAGACCGACCACCTGGCTACAATCCTTTGATAACTACCATCACCTGTCGCCACACCTGTTCACCGACCTATTCTAGACCTAGGGTCAACACAATAAATTCTTAATTTGTCTTTTTTTAGTAGAAAAAAAAATGAAAAAATAGATTACAATTCCTGATACATATATTGAAATATTTTGAGTAGTTATACTTTTCAAAATTTACATTAAGTATAATGTTATTTCTTCTATGATAATAAGGCACATAGAAATTGATTAGAGATAAAATTTCGGGACAGTCAATTTTATTATTTAATAATTTTGTAATGAACAAAGTGTCGGCTTGGATTCTTCTCCTACTGGGGACGTCAATGCTTAGAAGATTTCATAGATAGGCATCATCTAAATCAATAGCGTTTATTCAAAGTTTAAAAGTTATAATAAACGCTAGTAAATTATATAGCTGCCTCCTCCTTATTTACAAATATTCCCATAAATGACACAATAGCTCTAATAAAAACTAATTTCCATTTATTAGACAATAATACAAATATTCCCATGAGCACCTTCATCACATTACTCACAACTGTAGTAACTCTGTTTTATAAACAGATTTTCGGAACAGCAATGGGTAGTAGCTTAGAACCAATTCTTGCTGATATTATCATGAACGACTTAATAGAAAAATCCATTCTCAAACTTCCTTTAAATTGCCCTTCTTTTACAAATATTTAGATGATTGACTAACAGCAACACCATCTGACCAAATACGCACAATCGTGGCATATTTAATTCTTTCCATTCTCGTCTACATTGAACTTACGAACTAGAAGACAACAATACTATTAACGTTCTCGACTTAACCATTATAAGCGAAGTTAACAATACTCTTACAACCAACTGGCATCCAAAAAACATACTCTCCGACCGTTACCTTCATTTCAAATCCCAAAAAAATCAATTTTCTTAAAGTTTTTTCTAGACGTGTCTTTTCCCTTAGTCATCCCAAATTTCATCACGTCAATAAAAAAAGATTCTATAATTTTCTCTAGCAATGGCTGTCCTCAACATCTCATTAATAAACACTTAATGAAATACTGTCATCTAGTAGTACTGTACTGAATGGAATTTTGAAATTTTCTCGAAAATGACTCCAACGGCCTCTTTAAACTTGGCGCAACAACTACACCTATAGAGAGCTACAACTTTTTTTTAAATATTTCTGAGGGAAAATTCATTTAAAGAAGGGGTATGGTTAGGTTTTCCTTTAAAATACTATTATTTTCTCTTGCTCCTTGTAAAAGGAAGTATTGCGATCCTGCCAGACACTTTACCCTGACCAGCAAGCTGTAGAGTAGTTAAAGCGGCACGATCTAAAGCACCGAGTGTGTACGCTCGAACTGGGGTCTCCGCTTTTAAACTAGCACTACCAATCGCGTCTCTTGTAATGGAAATATGTTCGTTATTTTCTTGCTGACAGTTAGCGAGATCAAATTTCACAATTGTTATGCATTCTCCCATATGTCTCATTACAAATTGTAATGGTTTCAGATGTCTTGGAGAGGTGTTGTGATGCGATGAATAGTTGGGAGTTAGTTAGAGATTTTAGAGAGTTGTTATTCGGAATATGAATTACGAATTTACGAAAATAGATATATATATATATTTTAACAATAATTTAAACGTTTGAAAAGATAAACTAAAATTAATTTAAAATGATTTAAAAGTAGGGTAGAAAGGACAGTTCTGGGCCAGGGGCTATGTTACTAGTCTTGGGGGTTGCAAGAGCGCTGCTGCCATCATCCAAATCAATGAGCCTAATCGATGACGTCATCCCATCATTCAATTCGAAGACGATTAAATTATAAATATATAAAATTATAAATAAAATAAATAATTATAAATAATTAAATAAAATATATATTAAATTATAAATATAAATAAATTATAAATAATTAAATAAAATGAAATAAAAAAGTTGTTTAACCTGGAATCGAACCTTAATTGTTGAGTCAGAAGACGGCAATGCAAACCACTAGACCAAAGAGGTCACTTAGTTCATAGTAGTAAATTATCATATATAAGTATGTTGCCCCCAGGAAAATAAAACAAGGTAGTTTAACATTTATTTCATTATAGGGGCATTTAACATATCTTTTAATAATTGATATATCTTAAACGTTATTAGCAGTGGGTGGGGGAAACAAAAAATAACATTTCTTTAATAATTTATTTGGGTGTTATTTAACACCATGATATATAGCAAAAACTAATTATGTGAGAATAAGACGAAAATAATAAAATTGGCATATTAATGTATTAAACAGCATCTTAAGGCATAAAAATGTTAAAACAGTTGCAAACTAATGGTAAAATAAAACAAATTGACATATTAATGTATTTATTATCCATCTTAAGACATAAAATTGATGTATCCAAAAAAAATCTTAGCCCCAAATAATATTAGAACTACATATTAATGTATTTATTATTCATCTTAAGTAAATGTTAAACTAATGGCGAATATGTGACAAAAACATAACATCTTAAAATAATATTAGAACGTTATAAAGGGTAAGGGGTGAAAAAAAAAAAAATACAAAATGGCATATTAATGTATTATTAGACAACATCTTAAGACATAAATAAGTTACAAAACAACAAGCAAACTATGTGAGTGAAAATAAAACATATTAATGTATTTATTATTCATCTTAAGACATAAAAATGTTAAAACAGTTGCAAACTAATGGCGAATATGTGGCAATAAACCAAGTAAAAATTGGCATATCTAAAACACAATATTCATTATATATAGCCAACTAATTGAGGTATAAGTAAAACAAATGGTTTATTTAAAACATCCTAAGACATAAAAATAAAAAAAAAAATGTAATTATATGACAATAAGGCAAAACAAGTAAAAATTGACATATCTGACCAAAGCGGTCACTTAGCTCATAGTTGTAAAATGTCATATACACACCTCGGGAGGAAATAAAACAAGGTAGTTTAACATATCTTTTTTATTATTTAACACCATTTTAGATCAAATCCTGCCTCCAAATAAAGCACATAGTTTGGACTGTTATATGGCAATTTAAAGATCTTTCTAATAAAGAATCTACCAACTTTTTCTATCTCCTCCGATCTTCTATAGCCCCACACTTGTGTCCCGTGGCAGACCACTGTCTTGATGACCGATTCAAATACTCTAAATTTACCTGCAAGCGGGATTTCTTTCTCAAAAATATATTTTTCCACGTTTCCTTAATTCCTACTTTACCAGTTTTAGTCTTAGATAAGAAATGTTTTTTCATGTTAAGTGTTGGAGTTAAAAGGATTCCCAGGTATTTGTAGCAATTCACTATTTCTATTTCTTTTCCTTTCCAAGACCATTTTTCACATTTCTTTAATCCTCCACCTTTCCTTCTAAAAACCATAATCTTAGATTTCGACAGATTCACTGCTAGATTCCACTTGTCGACATATTTCTCCAAACTCTTTATCATATTCTTTAAAATATAACTATTATCTGAGAAAATAACAATGTCATCAGCGTACCCTAACATATTTAACCTTTTGCTTCCTAATTTGAATCCTCCGCCCAGTTCTTCTGCCAAATCGTTTATGAAGAGTGAGAAAAGGCATGGACTTAAAATGCAGCCTTGTTTCAGGCCAGAGTTGGTTTGAAATTGCTGGAAGATGCCATTCTTGTTCCAAATTACAGCATTGGTTTCATAATACAAACTTTTCAATGTTTCAATCACTTTCGTTGATAAGCCTAGATTGGATAATTTATAAAAAAGAGCTTGTCGGTCTATGGAGTCAAAAGCACTACTGAAATCTATAAAGAAACAAAACAGTTTACTTGCAGAATTAAATTTTAATTGGACCAAGCTTATTAATGTAAGCAGATTGTCCATCGTAGAGAATTCTCTCCTGAATCCAGTCTGACCTTCAAAAATAATATCATTTTCTTCTACCCACGCATTCAGTCTTAAAGACAGAACGCCCGCATAAATTTTGGAGATCGTATCCATAAAGGAAATTCCCCGATAATTCTGCGCCTCATTTACATTTCCAGCTTTGTACAATGGAAATATGATGCTTTTCCTAAAACTATCAGGTGTCTTTTGGGATTCAAAACAATTATTAAGTAATTCAGTTAATTTTATAAGAAAATCGTCTGACGCATACTTATAAAATTCGTAGGGAATTCTGTCTAACCCTGGTGCTTTCTTACATTTTGTTTTTTGTAGAACTATTTTGATTTCAGAAAGGCAGAATGGTTTGTCTAAGTAATCATTACTAATGTAAGGGGTAGCATAGTTATTGGCGAGGTTCGACATGTTATATTATAAAGCTGGTCGTAATGTTTTAGCCAATCAGAGTTACTTATATCACCTATTTTTAGCCATTTACTTCCCTTAATTTTTTTTATTAACTTCCAAAATTCACCCGAGACTTTTAAGTTTTCAAAATTTTTAACGAGCCCATTCATAAATTTCATCTTCTTTTCTATGGTTATTTGTTTAAATTCTCTATTTATAGAGATATATTTTAGCTTTACTAAAGTTGAATTTGTACGTCTATAAAGATTTAAGAGTTTAAAGGATAATTTACGTAATCTGTGACACTCCCAATCAAACCATTCCTGTTTAGGATTCTCACTTAAAATTTTCCTTTTGTTAAACCTACAACCTGTAACAGATGATTAATTATAACGCTTTTGAAACTATCAATATCAGCATAATTATAATTCGGATGTTCGATAAGCCAATCTGAAACATTGTTTTGTAATTTTTCCAAAAAATTTTTCTTCAGTGAATCCTTCCAAACCAATTTTGGTAAAAGGGTACTGTGGTCTTCCGATAATTCTGCATCCACTGATAATGTTAATATTAGGGGCAAATGGTCCGAGTAAATAGCTGTGTCCACCGTAAAGTCGACTATAAAAGGTAGAAAGTCAAATGATATCGCACAAAGATCAATTACCGAACTACCTCCCGGCC
Organism: Triatoma infestans; assembly: GCA_011037195.1. Taxonomy (NCBI): domain Eukaryota; kingdom Metazoa; phylum Arthropoda; class Insecta; order Hemiptera; family Reduviidae; genus Triatoma; species Triatoma infestans. The sequence goes on from JAAEAF010002372.1 coordinate 23,471, forward strand.
CAATGTACGTATATTCACCCAGCCCATCCCCTTCCCAAGCACCATTTATTATATATAAGTTGTTGTCTTCGCAAAATTCTAATACGTTATTACCATTTGCATTTTTCTTCGAATCCTTGGAATTAGTGTAATACCTAAGTTATTAACGTCACATTCATTTTCTGATCTTTCTATAAAAGTTTGAACCAAGCCAATCCTCGCATTCCAATCTCCGATCACTATAAACTTTAAATGGGTATTTTCGGACACCAAATTATAAATTTTTTCAAAATCAATTATCCAACTTTTATTATTCAAATAGACAGGTAAAATTAAAACAGATTCTTCTCCTAATTTAAGCCTTAACAAATGCACCCCCTTAAGACATATGTGATTGATAAAATGATTACATATTTTCTTAAACCCATAAACACAACCCCCACTCGCTCTACCAAATTTACTTTGCCTTACTGCTTCTATAAAAACTAAATTATAATCATCAAAATATTTTCCAAATAATATAAATTGTTCTTTCTCTAAATGAGTTCCAATCAAACAAAATATATCAAAATTTTTTATATAACTTAAAAACTCTATTTGTTGTAATTTACTTTTAAACCCTGCTATATTATAACTAATAAATTTTAAATTTTCAATTTTATTCACCTGACAGACGGTTATTTCCTATTTATTATCTTCATCTGCAAATGTAGTCTTAATAGATGCCATTATATGATGAACACACTCCTGGTCCAAGTTGATTCTCCAAGTATCCCTCTAAGCTATGACAGATCTTTGCTCTCCCTGGACATCAATCCTTTCCCATCTTCCCAATAAAACAGCTTACCATCCACAATCATACTTTCATATAAATCCGTATCCCAGTTGCGGATTCATCTTCATAATTTCTCTTCTACACTGGAAAAGCCTTCTTCGTCTGTTTCTAGTATCCCAGATGTAGTCTCTGCTCACAAAAAAAACAGTATCTTTAAGCTTTCTGGTATTTTTTAGTATACTAATTACCGTATTATTTTCTTTAAATATAACCTTTATCATATCATTTTTTTAGACTCAGATACGAAGAAGGCTTTTCCAGTGTAGAAGAGAAATTATGAAGGTGAATCCGCAACTGAGGATACGGATTTTAGATAAAGTATGATTGTGGATGGTAAGCTGTTTTATTGGGAAGATGGAAAACAGATGTCCAGGGATGATCTGAGAAGTGAACTTTTTATCAATGATAGATTGATTTTTTTCAATGAAAGAATATTGATTCCAACCCTATTCAGAGATACTCTGATGGAAAGAATTCACTCGCTTGCCCACGTGGTAATTACAAAAACAATTGCGAGGATGCGAACAATTATGTATTAGCCAACAGCTAGCGGATTAAGTGGGTACTTGTAGTGTTTGTCAGATGTTTCAAAATATGGACACCAAGGAACCATTAATCTCACCCTGTTTCCTTTTCAATTCCACTATATCCTTTTCAGGTTATTGGCAATAACATTGGTGAATATAAAAATAATATATTTCTTGCTCTTGAAGACTATTGTGCAAGGTGGTTAGGTATAATTGTTTTTAAAAATAAATCTTCTAAAGAAGTAATAAATAAACTTAAAATTAAATAATTTTCAGCAAGTTTGGCATTCATGAAATTGTCAGATGTAACAACAATCTATTTGATACTGAAGAGATGGATAATTTTGCCAAGTCATGGGGTTTTAACATCAAAACTTCCAGTCCACAATATGCCAAGTCTAATGGGTTATCCGAAAAAGGAGTAGGTATAGCAAAAAAACTGATTAAGAAATCTATTCAGTCTGGAAGTAATATACAGCTCGCCCAATTGGAATATCAGCCACTCCATTAAAGGAGTTAATTATTCACCAAGTGAGCTTCTTATGGGAAGACTTCTCCGTACTAAAGCACCTGCTAGTGTAAAACTGTTACTGCCTTGTACTCCAGATGAATATGCTCGGTCCAGGATGAAAGATTTGAAAGTCAAGATTAAAGCCTGCCACGACTCTTCAGCTGGTAAGGAAAAGAAATTTGTGAAAATCAGCCTATCTACATCCTGAACAAAGACTCTTGGAAGGAAGGATGGATCTCCAAAGTTTTGCCTGAACCAAGGTCTTACATTGTCAGAGATGGAGAGGGACAACAGCTTTGCAGAAATTCAATACATATTCAAGACAGAAAATTACCTATTTTAGATCCAAACCTTTCAATCCTGAACATCCTAACACTCAATAGGTTTCGGCGGATCACAAGATGGCTCCTCCTGAAAAGGGACCTTTTAAGTCCAAAATAAGTGAAAGTAAGAAAGCTCAGGAAGACTTGTGAGGCCACCAAAAAGATGTGACATTTAACTTTATATGTTAAATATAATATGTTTGCTTAGGGGTAATGTTTATATGTATAAGTAATTATACATATGGCATCTGATAATTAACTCTTGTTACCTTCTTGATTAATAAAGAGCATTGTTGCCATTGGGGCCATTGTTTATTATTATTGCTACACTACCCCACAGCAAAAGGAACACTTATCGCGGCCAGACTAACTCAGAGGAGACGGGGAGATACAACAGATTAACATCTATATAAAATATAAAAAATTAAAAAAAAAGGAGGTAGGATAGAAAAAAGGAAACAAAATAAATACATAAATCAATAATAAAAAAAAATAAGTCCATAAAATAAAAGAAGTGAGACACCAGAAAGGTTAATTAATAAACGTAATAATAATAAAAATTGTGCATGGGATCGGATTTGAACTAGTGATTCTCTGCCTGCCAAGCCGTTGCTGTACCACTCTGCCACACTCGAGCTTGACAGTTAGCTAGTTATTGGCTACTATTCAGTTACTAATGACAATAATTTTAATAACCATGTTCATTTTAATCCATTGTATAATTAACCAAAACACAAATTTCTTTTTACAAACTCTTTTTATTAAAACAAATCATCAATAATTACAACCAAAAAAATATGTTAAAATAAATTAAATTCTGAAGTTACTTCCAACCAACCAAATAATAAAACCACATTTAGCTGTACCACCACAATTGTCAGACCTTATCTTAATTTTCTTCTGTGACCACTGGAAAACAGCTTTTCTTGTGCCCCTCTTTGTACTTTTCTGGTTCTCTCCAGACTTCGCCTGGAACCCTTGAAGGAAAGTGCTGCCGTGAGATGAGATGGGAAAATCCGACGATCGTCGTTTAGTCGTTGCCTTGACTTCCTTTCTTCTCAAAGGAAAATTCCACCACGTGGTTTACCTTCATGGGCACAACCTTCAGTGTCTCTTTTACCTTCTATCTTTCACAGTATTGCCATGCAGCCTCGTCGGAATTCCCTAATCCTACTACTTAATAATTAAATGTTAATCCTACCAAAATACTACTAAATATTAATCCTAAACTTAGCCTAACTTAAAATTAAAACTATCAACTAGCTAAACCTAATAATTAAATACTAACTTTTTAAACTACTTAACCTAGAACTAGCCTACGATTTATTCTCTAACCGAGACCACGGTAGCAGCGGAAAGTAAGACGGGAAGGAGGTTGGACCAAGTAGGGACTTGAGGAGTCTAGTCTGCTTATTTTTTTCCTCTTAAATTTTATACGTAATATTATTAATATTAATACAAGAAAACACCGGGGAGACACGTGCTGTGCACTATCACTTAAAAGAATCTAATCTACTAAGCAAAAAACATAGCGCTAGTTTTATCTCTTACTGTTACCATTTTGAGTAGAGAACGCTAAGTTTCAAAACTGCAAAGTAGTACATAAGTACAATCAAATGCAACATGCATCAAAACAGATAGAATATTCTACACTAATGAGCGTTTACATTTTTCACTCTCAGCTATAAAATGCACATATTTTCTTTTTATTATAAAAGTATTTATCAAGCAGGAAACTAGTGTTTGGTGTAAACGGGTCAATAGAGTTGAGTTAATGATAAAATTTATATGCATGCAAATAAGTTTAGTGGCATTTCCGGTCATTCCTTTTAATTATAAGTAAAATAAAAATAGCCTGTTCTTATCAAAGTAGTGTCTTTTTTTGTTAACTGTCACTATTAAGTTGGGATATTAGATAATAATTTGCAATATATAAACTATGTACCTCCATTAAGGATCTTATTTATTTTTGCAGCTATTTCAGTTTATTGTTAAAAGTTAAAAAGAACAAAGGGAAGGATAAAGAATCCGAGTTTCTCTGGTAATTCTGGCGTTCGACTGTGATTCACATCATCCTTGGAAGAATACAATAAAAGTTGATATCCATTCTGTGATTAGAGCTCTCAAATGGAGATGTTACGATCCAAATGTATAGCCTTCTTTGTTGGAACAAGATATTCACACACTCTGCTCTAGAGATCTGTATTTTTTGCAGTGTCTGTATAGCAGCTGTACTTTGTTGTGCCTGGAGAGTCTCACCAATGCATCACGACATTCTTTCACTAGGGATGAGGTAGTTCTGTAAGTCTCTAGGGCTTTCAGTGCGGCCTGACTTCCGAGCAAATGCGTATGACCTTGCCCCTTGGGACTCTACGCAGGTTCTCCTCGGTACAGACTTTAATGGCAAAAACTTCAGCTTGGAATATAGTAGAATACCTGCCTAACGGTCTCTCAATGAGTACCTGCGGGCTCATTACATACACTCCTGCTCCAGTTCCGCAATCCATCCTAGAACCGTCTGTAAACCATAGAGGACCAATCCGGTAGCGTTTTTCCCACCCCTTGGACCATTCCGCCCTAGAGCCTAAGAACATCCGAAATGGAACCTCGAAGTTATATGTTGAACAGATGCTATCCTGGGCCATGTGTAACACGGGGCCCGGTTTGACCTTTAGCAATATGTCCAAGTGTTTGGCTAAGGAGCCTCTCTGCCTCCAAAGACCATTGTTGCGCAATCTGTGTGCACTGGCCCTCGCCTCCGTTTGCACTAACAAGTGCAGCGGTGCCAAGTCCAGCAGCATCTCCAGCGCAGTGTCGGAGCACTTTTATAGGCGCCCGTAATAAGGAGGCACGCCAGCCTCTGTACTCCACTGAGGCACTGCTCCGTTTTAGGCCACCATACCACCGCGCCATAAGTTATAACCGGTATGATGGCCCAAGTATATATCCAATGGATCATCCTTGGAGTTAACCCCCATGACTTCCCACAGGCCCGTATAGCACAGCATAGCGACTTCTTAGCTTTCTGCACTATATATTCTAGATGTGCGTTCCATGTGTGCTTAGTATCCAGGATAACTCGCAGATACTTTATCTGTCACATCCAGCATCCTTCCGAAGAAGGACAGTGTCTTATTACTTCAATGTCCCTCCTCCTGGTAAATGGCACGAGAGTGGTTTTCTGTAGATTTACCCCAAGGTCCACTCTGCTGCACCATCGTTCTATGCACCTAAGCGCCTCTTGTAGGAGCTCCCCGACTATGGGTCCATGCTTCTTCTGGCTACCGCCACTAGATCATCGGTGTAGCCCAGCACGGAAAATCCAGTGCCACTAAGCTCCTCCAACAGTTTGTCCACAACCATGCTCCACATAAGCGGGGAAAGACCCCCCTTGCGGACGCCCCTTGTGGGCCTAATCTCTAGCGAAGCTTCACATAGGCTTGCTATAATCCTCCGTGTTTTGAGCACGCTGTCGATCCATCTAACAATGGGTCTACTGACACCGCGCCTTTCTAACGCCTGAGTGATAAGGCAGAAGGTTGTATTGCTGAACGCCCCCTCAATGTCCAAGAACACGCCTGCCGCTGTTTCCCTGCCATGCACGGACACCTCCAACTCCCCAACAAGAGAATGGAGAACCGACTCACAAGATTTCCCTGACTGTTAGGCATGCTGTGCAGGGTGCAAAGGATACTGCCTCAGCACCACCTCCCTAATCTGCAAGTCTGCCAGTTTTTCCAGAACTTTCAATATAAATGAAGAAAGGCTGATCGTCTATATGCCCTTAGCCTGGGAATGCGTTCTCTGCCCAGGCTTCGGTATAAAGATAACTCTTACAGACCTCCACGCTCTAGGAACATGGCTGAGAGCCAAACATGCTCTCATCAGTCTGCATAGGATAGGAGTAAGAATTTCCCCGCCCCTCTGCAGCAGAGCAGGGAAGATTCCATCAGGCCCAGATGACTTGTATGGCTTAAAGTGGTTAACAGCCCACTTAACCTTATTGTGTGTGACGCAGCTTTTGGCCACAGACCGTCTTCCCTGGAACCCCGTCGAAGGCCGAGTTCCCCCACACACAACCTGTAGGTACACAATCTTACCTGCAAGTTCTCCCAGCCCAGCAACTCTTCCTCGCACCAGCAGGGTTCCTGGATCAGGGCTATGGCGATGTCTTCTCTCAAGAGATAGTTTGATAGCGCTGCGACGCTCCTTTTCTATGATGGAGATTTACCTGCAGTACTCTCCATCGATACTTAAGGTTCGTCTTCCCCTCAGCTATTATCCTTCGTTTTAGCAATGACCCTGAACTTCACCCATGTCCATCCCGAGAAAAGCCTCGAGATTGGACTTTCTTTGGCGCTCCAGAGCTTCTTCAGGAATGTCAAATACCAGGGTTTGTCCCCTGGATTCAGCTTCCTGTTGATGGCTCTCCATCTGCAGTGTCCAAGTCTACGTTCTGAGAACGCAGCTTTTCCAACACTACCGTTGGGGCCACCTCCCTCAGCGTCCCTGCCACCCACACCGACACCTTGGCAGTCCTGAGGACTTCTTTGGCAGGATAGAGCTGAGGATTAATCGCTGAAGGGTTAGCTGCTTGCTCCTGTCCCAGCTATCCTACCCTCTCCTCTCCCTGCGTCAATTCGAGGGGTAACCAAAGTATCACCTCCCAGATCCATCCCCACCACTGGTTCCACCCCAGAACCCTGGGGATCTCCACCAGCAGAGGGTATTAGTTTGGGCAAGTTCTTCTCTTCCCGCCCACCCTTCCTTTGTCTTTCCACAAAAATGGTTGGGTCCATTTTGTTCCCACGACAAAGGGGGAAATGTACCTTCACCCGTGGCAGAGCTCCATACCACGAGAAGGCTACAATACAATGGGGTTTCGCCCGGTTCCCCAAGGCTACCGCACATTGTTTTACCACCCTGTATGCATTGAGCCTCGACGCGCATCACTTCTCGGCTTGGGTGGGGATACCTAAGGGCTTGGGAAGGATCACTAGGATGGGAAGTGGGAGGGGAAGAGCCAGAGGGGTTTAGTCCGGCCCTCACCATTCGTTAGCCACCTCCCGAGGGAGGTGCCCAGATCGCACCACGTGGAGGTGAGGTTGACTTGGGGAGTTACAAGTGGACAGAGACGCACAAGGCACTCTGCCCTATCCTTCTTGTGATCCTTGAAAAACTTACTAGCCAAATTGTCAATTTCATAACTTTGGGTACTTATTTTTGTAATTTTATTTTAATGACACAAATTTTATATTGCTTTAGTTTATATTTAAACTATATTATCGCATTTGTTTTACTTGCTACTGTTAGTAGAAAATACTGACAGATTTTCAAAATTGTGAGTTACCATTGAAGTAATTATTTTGCGATCGCTAGAATTAAAAAGCAAAATATTTGCAACGATTGGTCTGTTTTAGTCTGCTTATGGTGGGTTGTGTGAAACTAACAACAAAATTCACTAGAACCTCAAACTTTTTGTACCTTGCATATACCACCAGGGAATCCTCACACAGAATTCGTTAAGCAGAATTGGACTTGTATGTATTTGTAAATAATAAGTAAAATTTGGATATAGTATTTTTACTTGCTTCTAATTTGTTAACTAAAGCAAGATGTCTTGGATGCAGTAAACTAATCATGGTTTTCTATATCTTCTTTTTCCTATCTTGAATTAAATTTTGCCATTTTGTCTTTTATAATTATTCCTGTTTTATCTCCAAACGTTTTTGTTTTAAAAGAGAGTAACGAAATTTTAATCGTCTTACTCGATAAAAAAAAGTTTGCTGTTAGTGATGTGAAATTCACAAATCAGAAAAGTGTATTTGTACTTGTAGCTCATTGGTATTACAGTTGCAAAACAGATATTCACCTTTCATCTGCATATTCTTCTATATTTACAGAGGATATCTTTCTATGTACCAACATACATACTCACGAGACTCAGAATAAATATTTTACCTAAATTCAAATATTTCTAAGGGAAAGAATCAGTCTTTAGATCGTTTTGGGAATTTTTTTTTTATAACGTACACCGTTAATATGTATTTCAAATCCATTACGTTCCAGGCTTAAACGGAAAGACATCGGGGAGGGACTACTTGCCACAGCAACAAAATAAGAAAAAAGCCCCTGAAGTGTCGCCTAAAGAGTCTTTTTAATTATTCCCATGTATGTGCCTGGAAGAGTCATTTTTTAATCGCTTAACGAAATATGGAGTAATATATGTTTATATCCGCTTCTCTCCACATCTGATCGTGGCTGGACTTGAAAGCCCTTCTGAAAATATAAGCATTACTTCGAAACTGGATGTATATCAAATTTGCGATTCGGAATTAACATTTTTGAGTATTTTTGAAAATTAAAGTAGAGTTTCCCCCTACCTTGGAGCCATTAATACTTGATAGACCTATCCACTTTTTTTTAATAAAGTTGATTACAAAATGTATATTTTTACTTTCTCTTATTTCTTCTATATCTTATATTTATTTGCATTGTTAAAAAAGATAGTGTTTTTTCCTTATAATTAATATTAGTTCATTTCATAGACAAAAAAAAATAATTGATTGCAACTCGGGAATATCATAAGTGATATGTTCCCCTACTTTTATATGCAAGTTTCCGGGTTCAGGTTTACGATATAATTCATGATAGGAGGTATTACTTCTCTATATTAAAGTTTCGTCCTGACGATAATCTGCAGAAAATATATATGCTTTAAAATGAATTCGATCGAAGTAATTATTAAATTAACTTTACTGGTGCAATTTACAAAATGCAGCGAATTAACTGTCAACACGACATGTGGAATGTTAATTGGTAGAGAATATAAATCAAGAAATGGTCGTATTGTTGCCGCTTTCAATGGTATTCCATATGCAAAGCCTCCACTTGGTAAACTTAGATTTCAGGTCGGTCATATGTAACATTGTTATTGGTTTAACTTTTGTCTTCAATCAGTTTACTACTTCTTAACACCACATAATGTTTCAGGATCCACAGCCACCAGAACAATGGTCTGGAGTTAGAGAAGCGTACAACTTTGGTAGTGTCTGTGTACAAATACCATATCCTTATCCTCCAGTAAACACTACCAAGATGGGAAATGAAGACTGTCTCTATCTGTCGGTTTACAGTCCTAATGTATGTATTAGTAACAGTCATAACAGCGTCATTATTTATCTGAAATTATACTATATTAAAAACAGATCAACCCATTTTAATCGAAATAAAGGTATATACCAAAACCTGGTTTGTAGTTGCTATATCATTAATATAGACTAACTTATGTAAAAATAACTACTGATAAGTAATCAAATTCGGCTGTTGATCGTATATTAACTTCATCCTGAAGTACATTTTCGTGACAGACAAATTTACTACTTTGTACAGAAAAGCCTTTGCTCTTGTGAAATTTCAGTTTTGTTAACTCTATTATTTTAAAATGAAATCTTGGGTTGAACTCCTGTTTTTTTTTATTATTAAACACCCTATACATTTATGCATTTACGCCTACAAGGGGAAATACTATGATCGTTTCAAACTTTCAAAATTGAATTTTTTTGGAAATACAAGAACATGAATGTACAAGTGTATTATTTGTCTAGTAATTTTACTATCACTTATTCCCAATTAAACGGAAGTATTGTGATTGAGCCAGCTTTTCAAAATTGAGTTTTTAGGAGGTCGAAGTGTGTCTGTTTGTATGAGTATAATATTTATTTAAATAATATGTATATATTATGTAATATATAGTTTTAAAAAAGCAGAGAGAGAGATTCATACATTCATTGAGACAGGTAAGACGCACAAATATACTTCCAAGTACACATACATGTGAAGAGGGAGTCACTATAAAGTGAAATCCGCTGGGACCTGAAAGATCTGTTTTGACGCCTTGGGGGTGGCCTACACATGCAATGTGTGCATAGCCTTTGATTTTACAAGTGGCCTAGAATTTGCTAGTGTAAATTCGTCGAACCCAATTACTTATGTGTTCTATAACCCTACCAATGTCTAATAGCATTTTCTTGATTCTACTTACAGATAGATATGAAAGCTAATGGAGTAGCACCATAGAAATTTTTTAAATTTTTAGTATAAAAACTTACTTCTTTTTTTATACAGTTGAACCCTAATACTCTGTTACCAGTTCAGGTTTATATCCATGGAGGCTCATTTTTTTCCGGTTCTGGTGAAATTGATAAAACACCGGAATTTTTCCTGGATTACGACCTTGTGATAGTGCTGCCAAATTACAGACTTGGAGTGCTGGGTATGTAATTTATTTATTACTATACAAATTTTTATTTCTCACAGTTTGTATTAATTTTTTTGAAAGAACGTTTCGGCTGAATTTCATAACTGTTTTTTGCCCCTCATATAATCAATTGGTTTGTTTTGATAAAACAAACTCTAAATTTTTTTATTAAGGGTATTTCGCGAGTTTAAAACTAAGGCAACAAATAAGAGCAAAATTTAATTATGGCTGAGTCATAAGCAAATGTAAGTGTAATAAATGTAAGCAGAGCAAGCCTCGTCAGCTTATAAAGGTTCATTACATTTGACTCTGAATATTTCTCGATATCGACATGGACTAACCAGTAGTCCCTAATATAGAAAAAAGAATTTTTATTTTAGTAAACTTTTATACCTCTCAGAACGGAATTATGCATTTTTATAGCCCCATTAAGATAAAAAGCAACTTATAATATATAATTCCTAACGATAATTATTTGCTTACATTTAGGTAAGTGCATATTCAACTTGTCGATTTTATTATTATTACTGCGATCTATCATTTCCTATTGTGTGGTTGCCTTCATAAACTTCATTCTCATGCTCAACAATATATACGCTCATTTTTTTAAGGTTTTTAAAAATACTTCGTTATTTATCAATCTGTAAATAGTGAAATGTGCTGCTAGGGTTCCTTACCATGGAAGATGAAATAATGCCTGGTAATTCGGGACTAAAAGATCAAAATATGGCTCTAGTATGGATACAGAATAATATTGCCAATTTCGGTGGAGATCCTAAACAGGTAACGCTGATCGGTGACACATCTGGAGCTGCTTGTGTTCATTATCATATGTACTCACCAATGAGCAAAGGTATGAAATATTTAGTTTGTTTATTTTCACATCTAATTATATACAATATTTTGCTCTTATAAAGGCAGAACAGCTGAAATTAAGATTAGTTCAGAAGAGTAAACGGCAAACCCCACTATTAAAACTACAAATGCTCTATAAATTGCTTTAATTTACAAAACCATTATTTCTTTTGGCTTTGCGGTTACGAAGTTTGGATCTGATAAACCTTCAGACTATATGAATGACCGACATTCCAAAGAGGCTGCTAAAATGCAATTGAAAATGGCATATCATTATCATTGTCATGCCATTAATGGCACGTAATATTCTTTTTTTGTTATTCTTTTAATTTATTACTAGAAATTGTAAATGCATAAGACTTTTCGAATTCAGTTAAAGAATAATCATTTAAAACAAAGAAAAGTAATGAATGCAACCTACAGCTGGTTACCTTCTTCTTCCCCTTTTTTATTTTATTTCTGTTTAGGTTTATTTCATCAAGCTATCACTCAGACTGGTTCAGCACTGGCCCCTTGGGCAAAAGAACCGTCGGGGGTAGCTCGCAGTAGAGCAATAAAGATGGCCGAGCTGTTTAACTGTTCTACAGAATCTTCCAAAGTGATCTTGGATTGTTTGAGAACAAAAAATGCTTATGAACTCACTGAATCATATAGCAAATTTAAGGTGACAATATATATATTTCCTGTCTTAAATTTAAATAACAATTATACTAAAAAACAGAATAATTTTCTACTACATTTAGTATAATGCAGATTCAATTGGATCTTAATTAAAACATATTATTTACTGTTGTACAATACAATGTTGTAATGTTAATGTTTTCAAAATACCATGGTAAAATTAACTTGTTCTAGTTTCAATTTATCTTGCAGGTAATTCAAATCGACCCTCTTATAACATTTCAACCAATATGTGATAGAAACGCAGAGAATCCATTTCTGCCATTTAATCCTCACGATGCCGAGCCAGCTCCAGTTCCTTGGATTGTAGGCGTCGCCAGTTTGGCAGGCTTGGCTAGAACTGGAGGTAATATTATCTAAATGAAGAATGCACAACTTTTATTACCTATCGTGACCTTTTAAGCGAAAACCATATTTCTATATATTTTCCTAAATGATATACGCGTTTTTGAGCCTATAGGGCTCACCCAGTTCTTTATATAATTTATTATAAAATATTGATAAACCACGGCGTTACATAACCTCGAGAGTTTTTCGACCTGCAGTCTCACAATAAGGTACACTAGCTTCACCAAGATCCTTCGACACGTAGCAAGTGCCAATGTGACAAAGCCTCACGAGTGAGCGAAAATACATAACAGCTTGTTAATTGATCATTGCATACTGTGATATCAACCTCTCATACGTCAGAGATTGGCGGCCCAAGACCTTCCTCAGTAGCTGTTTCAACACACCAACCAGACATTTCCAAAATCCTCCCTTCTGTGTACATTCATTGAACAATATTCCACAGTAATCTGAAACATTTTCCTGCTTCATTTTGTGGTCATTGACCGGTTTCGGGCGTTCACCCATCTTCAGGATGCGTTTTTCAGACAGTGTGACAACACAGACTTGCATAGAGCAAATTCAGTTTTACACACTCACAAACACACTGTGCAAGTCTGCTCTGTGTTGTCGCACTGTCTGAAAAGATCTGAAGATGGGCGAACGCCCGAAACCGGTCGATGACGACAAAATGAAGCAGACTACCACGGAAAATGTCTCTGATGCTTTCCAGCTCTGCGGAACCAACCACCACTTCTACAGAAATATTAGTCCAGATAGAGTGGTTAACAATGATACAAAAACTTGCCCAAGAAATAGCTTCTGATTTGAAAAATGTGTAAGCTAACAAGTCCAACATCTATTTAGATCACCTCATATGGATATTTGCAGAAATATATGTGAAGAAATTTGTCCATCAAATTGCAAAAAACTTACTTAAATTCTTCATCTATCTAAAGCATCAGATGACTTGTTAGCCTACAAGGAGAGCGCTTTGTCACTCAAGGACTCTGAGCCCATATAGCCAACCCAAAGACTTAAGATTAAATCCAGTGGAGGTCCCTAGGCAGACGAAACTTCGGGAATTCCTTCACAAATTATCTCTTAATGTGTTTCTAATTCTACCAACCAACAATTTTAATACGCAAAACTAATTATTAATGTTATTGATAAAAATTAATTATTGTTAAGTTTAATAAATCATCAAAACTTATTTAACTAACTAACATCCGGCAATTTCTTCAAACTAGAATTTTTACATTTAATTCTAATTAATTTTATTTACATGATAGAATTGTATAATAAACTAATACAGCCCTTTAGTGGAAAACATTACCTATCCGCTCTCCCAAAAACAATATTAAATGCATTTTGCCAGTGAAATGTTTAGATAAAAGTTGTTCCTCTTTATAAGTGTAAAAGATATAATTAATGTGGATAAGCTTGTTAAAGCCGTTTTTTAGAAAATCGCAAAAAAGTGAAAAATCCAATCCGTAAAGTGGTACTTCCAGGTTGATAGTGGTACTTGAGAAATTTTGACAGGTAAGTTCCTGTCGGACCTCATGGTGATAACTACACTAAATGTCGATTTCGAAGTTTCTGCGATTTTTCGTTTTTGACTATGCTGTTCACATATACAGGGTGACCAGAGTTATACGCTCCACCCACTTTTTTTTTAAACGGCGGGAAATTTCGAAAAAATAGAAAACACGCATTTAATCATTTTTAGTCTAGTTTATTTTCAGCGATTGATCCATTTTTTTATACCCCAATATCCCGAGATACAGCATCCAACTTTTTTTTTTCAAATGGAATATTATATTTTTTTTGCATATTTTTATAGTACTTGAGCCTCTAAAAAAAAATTAAAAAGAAAAAAAAAATTAAAATCGGTTAGGTTTTTCAAAAGTTATGGTAATTTAAAATATGAAAAACAAATTTCAGTTTAATGTCAAAATTACCTTATTTTTTCTTTAAAGAAGCTCTTCAAACTGGGCACCATCAACGGATAGGCAAGCCAAAGCTCTGGACTCCCACGCCTGTTTGTAGCAGCACTTAGGTGGCAAAGTCAACATCTAGGCAGGCTAGAGTTATTCGACGTTCCAGATCTTCGACTGAAGCCACGGGATTAAGGTTACTGTACACTTTATTTTTTAGATATCCCCACAAAAAAGTAGTCCATTGGGGTTAAGTCCGGAGATCGAGGTGGCCATTGGATCGGACCATGATTTCCTAACCACTTTTCGTGGAAATTTCTGTCCAGGTAACGTCGAACAACTCTCGCATTATGTGCCAGACAACCATCTTGTTGAAAATACATATCTAACCGACGTTTTAGAGAAACATCTTCAAGCAGAACTGGCAAAATGTCTCTTAAAAAAGTTAGATACCTTTCACCAGTTAAGTTCCCTCTGTAGAAGTATGGGCCGATTAGTTGGTTTCCCCAAACTACACACCAAACATTTGTAGAAAAAACAACCTAATGGCGTGTGGCGAAGGTAACTTGTGGATTTTCTTCTGCCCATATTCTAAAGTTCCAACGATTAAGAAGGCCATTGTGGTAACTCGATTCTATCAGTCCATATAAAAATTGTTGCATTGTCGTCATTTTGGGGATATCTAAAAAAATACAGTGTAAGGACCTTAATCCCGGGCTTCAGCGAAGATCTGAACGTCGAATAACTCTAGCCTGCCTAGATGTTGACTTTGCAACCTAAGTGCGGCTACAAACAGAGCGTGGGAGTCCAGAGCTTTGGCTTGCCTATCCGTTGATAGTGTCCAGTTTGAAGAGCTTCTTTAAAGAAAAAATAAGGTAATTTTGACATTAAACTGAAATTTGTTTTTCATATTTTAAATTTCCATAACTTTTGAAAAACCTAACCGATTTAAATTTTTTTTTTTTTTTTTTTTAGAGGCTCAATTACTATAAAAATATGCAATAAAAAATATAATGTTCCATTTGAAAAAAAAAGTTGGATGCTGTATCTCGGGATATTTAGGGTATAAAAAAGTGGATCAATCACTGAAAAATAAACTAGACTAAATGATTAAATACGTGTTTATTTTTCGAAATTTACCGCCGTTTAAAAAAAAATGGGTGGAGCATATAACTCTGGTCACCCTATATAGAGAGAGAGTGAGAGGCAGTGTGACCGGTTGAAAATTCGACACGGTTACAATACTTCCTGTAACAGCAGTTAGAGAATTGAAAAAAGGGAAAGGAAGTCAAATGTGTTGACCCATATGATCCAACACCTTCAAATATCGTTTTCCGTTCGCCGGCTCCTTGCAAACTTACATTGACTCTATTGGAAGGAAACTCCTGACATAATATTGTGAAGCGAAAAGAGAGAGTAAACCTCAGATTTAGGTATACATTTTTATTTTATGTTTATAATTCCAATGTTATTATTACTTTTTATTTCCTTTTTTTTTTTAATTTTAAGGCGTGTCAATATCTATGGTAATTGGCGACCGAAGCCTTCTCAGTGCACTACCGGCCTCCGGACAGTGTTTTCTCGTTACAGACAACACTTTCCACCACCGGACAGTGAGCTGTACAATCTCGTAGCAAAAGAAAATCTAAGGGCAGTTCAGTTAGACTCGAGCTCACGACCTCCGCGTAGGAGTCCACTGTGCTAACCACTAAGCTAATCCATTCCATGTTGATATTATTATTCTGTAAACATGATTATTTATCTAGCTTTCGTACGAGACCCGGATACACTCACTGAATATGATCAGAAATTCTTTGAAATAGCCCCAATATCATTAAATTATGTTAACACTGCGACGAATCCTGATGAAATATCCAAAGAAATAAGAGAATTCTATTTTGATGACCAACCAATTACGATGGAACTGTTTAGAAATTTAACTGATGTAAGTGGCATATTTTTGTAGATATATGTGAGTTTTTTCCTGATCATGAATATAAAATGTAATAGAAATAAATTTTAAATTCTACAGATGTATACAGATGCTACATTTATTTGGCCAGCTGTTGAATCCCTTCAGAAACATAATGGCCCCCATTATTTATATTATTTCAATTATCTTGGTGAACACAGTTATCAAGAAATATTTGCAGGTGAAAGAGTTTTAACAGGTAAGAATTTAATTAGCTTCTTTTTTTTATATAAGCCGCAACCACTAAGGGTTATAAGTGGATCAGAAAAAGGGTTAAAAAGAGCTGAGTTAGCGCTGATTCATTCTATAATTTAGAATGTAATCCTGCAGCTTTTAGATTCAAAAACTCATTGGAGATTTCTCGTGTAAAAGTTCGTGTAGATTGTTGGGTAGGTCAGAGACAATATAACTGCCACAGTAACCCGGGGTCCATAAGAAAAGGACTGCTATCTGAAGTATATTTAAGAATTTAAGGGAAAAAAGGATGTTCTGAATAATTGAGTTTTGTGAATATATTCTGTTTAAGACCAGAAGACCAGACAAAGAATTTATTTTTATTGCTTTATTATTTTTAATTTATTTTTGGGAGTTCTGAGGGAACATTATTAGTGTTATCCTTTCCTCTAAAGTACCACTTCACCATAATATATGGTTTTACATACACAGGATCAATGAAATTAGAAGTATTGATAGAATTTCAAATTTGAAGATAATCGGCTTATTATCAATTTTGTAGATTAAGTTTTTGAGTTTTTTGGAATTTTCTCGGAAACAATTATTTTTTAACTTGAAATAGTTACAGCATAGATAGAAACGAGTTAATTTATTTTTTGAAACTTTTTTCTGAAAAAAATATGGTCAAGTGGTTCTAAGCAGAGCCGGATTAACCAATGGACAAATAAGACAAATATGTAGGACCCATAATTCGGTAGGACCCGGATTCAATCGGGCACCGCGCTTGTTAAAATGGTCAGTGTCCCTGACTATTAAATGTGAGGCTTCCGATTCAAATCCTGGCGAGGCCATGGCATTTTTCATATTTCATTTGAATTTATGAAATCATTCAATAATCTGATTAGTAAATAACAAACTCTCCACTGATTGATGGCTTAAGTTGTTAAGGCCAAAAAAAATATATAAAAAAAGTATATAAATGGGCCCCGAATTATAATTTGTCCAGGGTCTGCTGGAGGCTTAATCCGACCTTGATATATATCAGATTATATTGTATATTTTAGACTTTGTTTATATATACAATACATTTATATATATTACGCACTCATCACTTTCCTTGTTGTAAATTGCATACAGTTGCAAAATAAGTCAATAAAATTAAAAATATATATAACTCTCGGAAGCACTTTCAATGTCTAGGAACACAGCTAATAATTTTCGCTTTTTATTGAATGCACTTAAGACAGCTTCCACACGGACCAGGTTATCTCTCGTATAGCTTTTCTAATCCAATTTTGCAATGGCGACAACAAATTCTTGGATTCCAGATACTAAACTAATCTATTTGTTATTCATTTTTTGGTTAATTTCCGGATGGAAGACGCTAAAGAAAAGAGTCGGTAACTGTTGGCGATTTCATAATCTTTTTCTTTTTTTAATATAGGGATGATAAAGGCCGATTCCCATATTTTTTTTGGAAAACTTTCCGTCAGCAACAATTATTTATAATTTAAAAACCACCGATTTAACACTTGAACTTAGATTTTAATCCATGCCAATACATATTTTTTCGAGACCGGGTGAGGAATCTTTTCTTGAATTTAAAGCGATTGTAAGAAAAGGGTGGATTAACGGCTTTATATGATGGTTATTGGGAATTATTGTGATTGACCCAATGTTTTGTTTAATATTTAAAAAGTGTGTTGTGTACTATGGAGGAAGAAATATTATACAAATGTTGACCTAATAAATTTCCTAAAATAGAAGGGTCCTTTTCGTATTGGTTAATCATTTTTAAGCAATTAATTGTGTGTCATGTAAACAATTAATTTGTGGGAGATATCCAAAACCCATAAACTTCCTGACAGACTCCCAAAAGACAGCATAGGAGTAGTACAACTTGCCTTCCTAAGAAAGTACTTTTATTTTTCTTAAAATATATTTTGCATGTCTTTTAGTGGTTTTATACAACTTTAGATACTCCGAGGAAGGTCTCCTTAAGAATCTTCTGAGTGCATTTTTCCTTTGTTTAATAGCTATTTCACATTTGTCAGTTACGAAGGCACCGGAGTAAAATGTCGAGGGAATCCAAATGAGGGAGGGGTATAGTTGCTGTAAAGAATACTGTTTGGGCAGCTTGCAGTAGTCGGGTATTTAGTCGTTTAACATTAGGTTCAGAGAGATCAATGTCAGTCCCTTCTTTTGGAATAAGGACCAAGACAGCTTTTTTAACGAACCTTGTAGAAAAAAGAAATTAGAAATATGAAAATCAGAAACAATGCGTATAATAATAGCAGATACGATCACAATAAGTCAGAAATGCTAAGTTAGTTAGACTATTTTTGCTTGTGTTTCGAAAAGATGGATTGTATATATTTTACTGAACTTTGTTCACTGAGAGATGAGTGTTGAGATTGTGGCCTATTTCTTTTTAAATTAGATTCTACTTTTGTTCTGAAATCAAACTAATGCATAATACTGAACAAAGTAAGCACAGTATTGAATACAACGGTACTTCTGAAAATTTAATTAAGGAAATGAACATTCTGAAAACAATGGAAAATGTCATTGATTGTACATAATTCCTACCCACTTTCTTAAATAAAACTGTCAGTACATCAAGATATAGTTGAGGGGAAGATGATTCACAGACCAGTAGTTTTCAGTGGGTGCAAGTTTTATAACTAACAAGCATTATTGCTCTCTTAAAAAAACGAATGAAAGAAAGTTAAATACCTGGTAGATGTATGGGCCTGTTCAAGAAAATGGGATATATCAGACCAGAAATAACAAGGAACATAGAGAGCTCTACAGAGGGGCAGATCTTGTGACTACAGTAAGGATAGGCAGACTGCGCTGGTTGAAGCATCTGCACATGTGAGTAGCGGGGCAAAATGGCTTTACGAAGGGCATCCCGTACGAAAAAGACCGTAGGCGATAAGCCGCTAAGAATGACTCCAGGTTGTAGAAGAAGACATAGGAAGAGTTGGCGAATAAGCGCGAATGATAGAGTCGCTGGCGAAGGCCAGGTTTGGCCAATAGAAGAAGAAGATAAATAGAGTTAAGGAAACAATATTCTTCCCGCTGCATTTACTGAATATATTGTTTCAATCCCAAAACACATTCGATCACGTTGACGCTAATTTCTTAGAGCATTAATAAACCTGAGTATGAAGAAAAGACGGGTTCTGGGCCACTTTTCTGCACAACATGGCGGCCGTCATCGAACTGGACGAGTACTTTAGCCCCACTCACTTTCCCCCACCACACCCCCACTGACCAATCACCGAACTGGACAAGCACTTAGGCCACGCCCACTGCTTCCCCACCCCACTCTCCTACTGACCAATCATCGTACTGGAGAAAACAGGCCACGCCTACTTCCAATTTCGACAACTCTCTAAACCACTTACCCCTTTCCTTAATTTATCATCCAAATCGATGACTCCATTTTCTTTTCACCCCCACCCCTTAACCTATCAACCAATCTGATGACCCTATTTTCTCCCCAACTCCTTAACCTAACATCCAATCCAATAACTCCATTACGCCCTCACACCCCCTCCACTTTTCTGTACAACATGGCTGCTGATCCCCTCTCCCCTCTTAACGATATACTATGTCCAGGGTTCATTGACCTTTGCATTGCATTTTTCAATTCGTACAAAAGTTTAATAACCTCTATGTCTGCACAATGTTTGCAATATAATTCCTAATTATGATATATTTATTTATTTTTTTTAGACTGATACTTTATGTAATTTTTTTTTTTACGGTAAACAATAAACTAGAATATAATCTATGGTTCCTTCTTATACACCATACTATCTTTTATCGATCAAGTATATTTACATTTAATACAGTATATTGATTTATGAGTCACTTACCTGTGTAAGGTTTTTGGTAAGCAATTAAAAGTTAAATCTCCACTTTCCTTTTTTAAGATAATTTTTTGTTTATCGATCAATTATATTTATAGGATCCAATATATCGGTTATTTTTTTGTACAGCTTAAGGTCGTTGGATCTGTTATCTAACGCAATGTACGACGAAATAGATAATAATATGTTTTGTCGAACTAATTGTTTATGCAATTAAAGAAAGGAAAAAAGCTAGTGTGTAACCACAGATTTAATAACTGCTGTATCTCAATTTACGTACCAAATTCCGCATATTTAAACACTTTTCTAATCTAAAACGTACTCAATTTACACACATAATTCCGTCAATTCTTGCAAAGTAGAGATGTATGTTTTCGGTTAAAAATGTAGAAAGTACCTATCTTACAGATTGGCATGTAAGAAATAAAAGTAAGAATAGGGTCTATGCGTACGTATTAAAACTAGTAATTTAACTGGAACTTATATGTTATATATTTTTAAACACTTCTTATTAGAGCAAAAGTAATTTCTTTAGGGATAGTTTGTGGAGTTTCGCAGTAATATCCTACATCTAGTGGAAAGCTAATCTTACACAAATAATGTAATTGGCAAAAAAATCGCCTGTCGAACTAATTGTTTGTACAATTAAACAATTTATTTAGAGAAAGGAGAAATAAAAGAAGCATAGTAGAACTAGTAGTCTTTTTATCTCAATTTACGTACAAAATTCCCCATATTTTTCCAATCTAAGAAGCACTCAATTTACGTACTTAATTCCCCTAAAATAGTGATCAGTTTCCAATTTAAGTGGTAAATGAATTATTCTATATTTTTAAACATTTTTGTAATCTAATAAGCATTCAATTTACATTTATAATTCCCTTAGAGAATTTATTAAATTAATGGGATTTATACATCACCTAAATAGAAGTAACTTCCTTAGTGAATAACAGATTGATTTTTGCTCCTAGAGTTGTGAATGTGCTAATGAGCATGACGAATGATTAGACAATAGAGAATGTATTGTGTTAAATGTCTTTGGTCAGGTTAAAATGTAAAATCACTGCACAAAGCAAAGTTTGATTAGACTACAATTAAATCTGTCGAATAACCCAGAAAAACACAAATATACAAAAGAATATAAACATATATTGCACTAAAACTTTCTTAAGTTATCGTATGGCAATTATTGTGGATTGGAATAACAGTTTTGCTAGTAATTTCCAAGTTCTTTCCTCAACCTTTCTAAACACGTAACAACTTCTTCTACTGTCTTACCTTGTTAAACAGGCATAGTGGCTAAACAGCATGTAATATTATGCACTAAAAACATGCTACTTTTTTTAATCGAAGAATACTGGAACAAGTTAAACCATTGTTCGCAAAGTACAGGGAAATAAGTTTCTAATCTGGGGAAATGATTGCATTATATCCAAATTCGAAATCTTCTGTTTGGAATTGTAGACATTTCTACCAGCACTAACTGTATGGGTTTAAAAAAAAAAAATCGTTAGACCTGTTTTTAAAATTAAGTTATCGCATGGCAATTATTGTGGGTTGCAATAACAGTTTTCCTAGTAATTTCCAAGTTGAATCAGCTCTCCTCAACCTTTCTAAACATGTAAACAACTTGTTCTACTGTCTTACATTGTTAAACAGGCATAGGAAATTATGCACTATAAACATGTTACTTTTTAATCAAAGAATATTAGAACAAGTTGAACCAATGTTTGTAAAGTATAGGAAAATAGTTTCTAATCTGGGAAAATAATTGCGTTTTATCCAAATTCAAAATCTTCTGTTTGTAGCTGTTGTCTAACGTCTAATAGTTGGAGCTGTTTAAAACAATAAAAAAAAATACTGCAAACATATAAGTGTCTGGTCCCCAAACTTGTAATTGATACCGATTGGAAAGATAAATATATTCTGTTGTCATTTGGCAGAAATTTATCAAAATTTTCCTAAAAAATAAAAATCTATTTAGTTCTGTTTAATGTTTTAACTTTTTCTTATTAGACGGAAATTATAACAAGGAAGTATTTTTGACGAGTCAGATTATTCCTAAACCATCCATACGCGCCCTTGCACACACACACACATGCGCGCGCGCACTACATGCTGTTAAGTGAATAATTTAAAGAAGAAAAAAATAAATGTTATTTATTTTATAAATAACCTTATACTACAATTTTATTCTTATTTTGTTAATAATATACATAATTTACACACACAATACAAATCTTTTTATGTCTACAGGCAGATGTTTTAACTTATCTAATTTATTTTATTTTATCTAATTTATTTTATTTTATAGTCAAAATCTAAAGCTAAATCTTGCATTTCTCTTACTAACCAGCAATTAGATATGTACAATGTCTCCATATTTTCCATCTGTAGTATATATCGGAGTTTATTTCTGTAAGTGTAGGACCTACCAGAATTACTAGTTCTCTCTTCTAGCCGGTTGCACTCAGAAACTTTAACACGTCCTTTATTTCTTGGATCATAATATCGTCTCCTCTTGTGTGTAAAAGCGGTTTCTTGCATATTTTTCCACATGTCTGTACAAAATTCCATCTTCTCTATTTTGGCAAACGAGTTTCCTTTGTAAGTTGTTACACCAATCGTAGTAAATGTTAAAAATGGTTTTTCTCGGTGGGTGAGGAAATTATATCCAAACCATTTTTTGGTATTATAATGTAACCATCTTCTTTAAGTTTTTCTTTATTGGAATAGGCACTATTTTTTGTGGCACCTTTTAGTTCTTGCACCCTTTTTTTTCTGCAAGGACTCCTAAAAGTTCCTTTGTTGTTTACGGTAAATGCAGAAAACATTGTACACACCAGTTGTGTCCAAATTCTTGCAATGTGGTTTATTAACCTATTTTTAAATTCGGTCAACTCGTTTTCCTTCTCCACCAGTTGCTTGAATTCCTCTTTCTGTAGTTTTTTCTGTCTATCTTCCTTCTTTTTAAATCCACCTGGTTCTAGCTGTCGTTTCTTTCCCCCATACATTAGAGATGGGGGTCCTATTTCTTCTGGTGGCAATAGCGTGTTAACTCTCTTCCGTAAGACATGAGGAATTATATTATTTGTAGAGACCAATCCTGTCTTTTCGATCTGGTATGGTAGAAAACAGTGTTCCAATTTTTGAGAAATACGCATTTAATATAACATTTTTGCACAATCTGTACAATATCTTTGTCTACACAACCTCCATAGAATTAATTGGTAGAGAGTTAAAACTAAATGCCGAAACAACATAATTTCGCACTCTGTCCTTGGTATTTTTTCCGTTAGGTATACCAGTCAACTTTCTTGTATTCGCCCAATATACATACTGTAACAAATTATTAAATACAACTGTTTTCTAGAGCCTTGTCCACATCTTTGCTAAAGAAAGCTTGACGGAAATAACGTTTGCTACTTTGCAATCACATTACATCTTCCAGAGGGTTGTACATATCGTTGGTTGCTTTGTAATAATTTCCAATACAGTAGTTATAAATTGTAGTTTCCTGTAATACCATGTTCTTTGGCAGAAGTAGACGAAAATGTTTCTTTTAATCGGACAATTTACAAAATCTACAATAGGGTTGCCGATTTTCTTATTAACGCCCGGACTTGTTATTTGACAAATAAACTTATTGTACATTTAAACTCTTGCGTTAGAAGTTAATCCTTTCCGATTGTTTTGTCGTTATCCACATTCGTTCTTTTACTCTTCTTGGTAGCAAAAGTTAAAGTTATTGGTTAAATAACTACCCATTTCCGTATTATTAAATATTCCTGCAAAGTCCTGTGCTATATCCAAAGTGATCTTCCTCTTTTAGTCGATTTAAATAATTGTTGCAATTTTTCCAGCTGATTCTCCAATTTAACATCTGACAAATCGACTTTGTATGGTATACATACTGGGTCGTTATATTTTTTGTAAATATCTCCTAAACGTTCTTCTCCAATTACTGTTTCTACACCTTTAGCCATCTTTGCAAACATTATTTCCGTCAAGCTCCAATGTATTCTGTTTCTTTTGCAAAGATGAGGACAAGGCTAACAGACACTAACAGTTGTTATC
Source organism: Triatoma infestans (assembly GCA_011037195.1). Taxonomy (NCBI): domain Eukaryota; kingdom Metazoa; phylum Arthropoda; class Insecta; order Hemiptera; family Reduviidae; genus Triatoma; species Triatoma infestans. The sequence goes on from JAAEAF010002372.1 coordinate 47,810, forward strand.
TTGTATTTAATAATTAGTTACAGTATGTATATTGGGCGAATAAGAATACAAGAAAGATGACTGGTATACAGTTAAACCTAACGGAAAAAAATACCAAGAACAGAGAAAAAATGATAAATTATGTTGTTTCAGCATTTAGCTTTAACTCTCTACCAATTAATTATATTGAGATTTGTTATATTGTATCGAGATAAATTATATTGTAGAAGATTGTGTAAACAAAGATATTGTACAGATTTTGCAAAAATGTTTTATTAAAGTTGGGGAAACGTATTTCTCAAAAACTGGAACACTGTTTTCTACCATACCAGGAAGTATATTTATCGAAAAGACAGGATTAGTCTCTACCAATAATGTAATTCCTCATGTCTTACGGAAGAGAGCTAACATAACCAACACGCTATTGCCATATGCAGTAAAAGAAATAGAACCCCCATCTCTAATGTATGGGCGAAGAAACGACACTTAGAACTAGGTGGATTTAAAAAGAAGGAAGATAGACTATATACAGAAAAAACTACAGAAAGAGGAATACAAGCAACTGGTGGAGAAGGAAAACGAGTTGACCAAATTTAAAAATAGGTTAATAAACCACATTGGAAGAATTTGGACACAATGTTTTCTGCATTTACCGTAAACAACAAAGGAACTTTTACATATGTAGGAGTGCTTGCAGAAAAAGAAGGGTGCAAGAACGTATGCTTTCTAAAAGGGTACCACAAAAATATATTTATGAGTGTCTATTCTAATAAAGAAAAACTTAAAGAAAATGGTTACATTATAATACCAAAAAATAGGTTGGATATAATTTCCTCACCTACAGAGAGAAACCATTTTTAACATTTACTACGATTGTTGCAACAACTTACAAAGGAAACTCGTTTGCCAAAATAGAGAACATGGAAATTTGTACAGACATGTGGAAAAATATGCAAGAAACCGCTTTTACACACAAGAGGAGAACGATATTATGATCCAAGAAATAAAAGGTCGTGTTAAAGTTTTTGAGTGCAACCGGCTAGAAGAATTACCAGAACTAGTAATTCTGGTAGACCTTAAACTAGTTACTTATAGAAATAAACTCCGATTTATACTACAGATGGAAAATATAGAGACATTGTACATATCCAATTGCTGGTTAGTAAGAGAAATGCAAGACTTAGCTTTAGATTTTGACTATAAAATAAATTACATTAGACAAGTTAAAACATACTGCCAGTAGACATAAAAAGAAAGATTTATATTGTGAGTGTAAATTATGTATATTATTAACAAAATAAAAATAAAATTGTAGTATAAGCGATGGATTTTGTAATTAAACAAAATATTATGTTTGTGTTATTTATAATAGAACCGTAGACATCTATGTATTATGGGAGAAAAATATAGAGAAAACGGTGATCA
>JAAEAF010002373.1:0-169105 GCA_011037195.1 Triatoma infestans
TGAAAAAAAAAATAGCATGTATACACAACGCAGTTATAGGGGGAACATGGGTTTGTCGTCGTATTCGGTATGTACACTAGTGGTTCGGTTTGGTACACTAGTGATTTTTTTTTGTAGTTATGAGCTCGTTGGTAGTTAAATACCCGTTGCCGTGACGAAATGCTGCAAAATTTATGTTAGTACATGTATAATTAAAATTTTAAATTAATAGTGAATCACAATTTATTGAAGGGAATGACCTGTAAGAAAAGGTAGAATAAGTATATAGATAAATAAAATAATATACCTGAAAGGGATTAGTTACTTACAGTTGTGTTTTATTTAATGACGCCTAAGTGTTATGTGCACGTGTTAACGTCTTTGTTTGGCACTAGCTTGGTGAAAGGTGTATTGTTGGTCTTCCGTCTCGAATGTGATATTGTTGAGTTTACCTGTTATTGGTATTATTCTACTAAACAAAGAAGCAATTTTTGTTAAGTTTTTGAATGAAGAGATAATTTTAAAGAGGTTGTTTTTTTTTGTTTTTTTTTTTATTGTGACTATTTGTGTAGTCACTTGTAAGAAAGGATGTGTACCTGAAATATAAACAATTTTTAGTACCTTTGGCGGTAAAAGAAAAAAGTTATTAAAAAAATTGGCGGTAAATGAAAATAATTATTGTTACTAATAATAATAATAACAATAATAGTGTTTATTAAAATATATGTACATTTTCTTTTCTTTACAAAAATAAAAAAAAACCACAAACACTTGAGCATGGACCATGGTCCGTCTGCCAAGTTGACTCATGTTTAACTGATTGAACTAATTATTGTTACTATTGGCTGGGTGTGTATAGCCGAATTTATGTTTGTATGAGTGTTGTATGTGAGTGTTGTGTAACTTCCTGGACTAAGGTGGGTGAACCTTTCTCAACACTTGATGTGGTGTTTGGCACCGGATGTGGTGTTTGGTTGACCAATCTCTCCCAACACCGGAAGTGGTGTTTGTGAGTGAGGTTGGTTGACAAACCCTTCCCAACACCGGAAGTGGTGTTTGGTTGACGAACCTTTCCCAACACCGGAAGTGGTGTTTGTGTGAGAGTGTGATTACACTTATAAGAAAAATTACTTGAGATTCACTTAAACGTAAAATCGTTGAAAATAATATGTCTTAATATAAAAAAAGGTTATGTGTTAAGATTTTGCAAACTTTAAATTTACTGTACAAAGATTGAATTAGAGAAAAAGCGATATAAATAATTATGCTTAAACTTTAAATTTTCTGTGCATGAAAGAAGAATTAAGCGTAAAACTTGCGACACAACTGTCTAATCTCCAATTTTAGAGAAATAGCATTAATCAAAAATAAATAATAAAAAATTTACGAATTTAATTAGTAATCACTTATTCAAACTTAATGACTACAAATTAGGCATGACCGGTTTAGTTACTAATGTATAGTGTAAGCTGTAGTGATCGCGTTATGTGGGTCATGTTGCTGCTGTGAGACAGGAAGTGCGGAGTTTACAGGTGTGTTGCAATGTATTAATTTTTTATTTACTTAGTAAGTTGTCTTGCGAAATGAATGCCGGGGTAATTGCCGTAGTTGTGGTCTGTAGAAACGCCTGTAACTGCCGGGAATTTAGCCGTTTTCTGGCTTGATGAGAAAACGGTTTCAAGCAGTATGGCCGTATTTATCACAATACTGACAGGCTGGTCTGTCAGTCGTATTTAACTTAGTTACTTCCGTATGACGCTGATTGTGGGATTGAGGTGTATTTGTGGGTTGGCGTTGGTTTGCGTAGTTGGTACTACGCCTTTGAAAATTATTAAATTTATTGGCTTGCGGCGAGAATTTGCCGAAGTTTGTTCGTGTTTTTAGAGCAGTGCAATGTCTGTCGAAATGGACAGATTTTTGACTACGTTAAATACTGGGGGTCTATTTTTTTGAGTGCATTCTGCGTGAAAATGCATACTCCCACAATATTTGCATGGCGATGGCGGTAGGTTATTTTGTTTCGCCACCGGTTTAATTAATTTGGGTTTCGGCGTTATAGCAAACACTGACGGAGCAGAGTCTGCCGCCTTTATCTCTCTCAGTGCCGTGGTATATTCCAGCGCACTGTCTAAGGTTTCAGGAAGCTTAGTGCGGACCTCGTTCCTTAGATTTTGCGGAAGTAGCCTAATGAAGGTGTCGGTGGTGATTTTGTTTAACACCGTTTGTAAAGTTAGTTTGGGATTAGCTTCGGCCTTGTCTGAGATTAGAGCGTGCAGGTGACGGAGCTTGTCGGCGATTTTTTCTACCGAGTCATTTGGGGAAGCCTGCATGTTCGTGATTAGGCGTAACAGAACGAGAGGCGTTTGTTCTGTGTGGTACCGGTTGAGCAGCAATTTTGATATGGTTTTAAAATCAACTACTTGTTGATTCGCTACTCGAGTAGCGATATTTGGGTGTTGTAGAAGGTTTTTGCAGTACCGGAAATTTTGAATTCAACCACATCTAATGTGGTATCGTCGTCCCATCGTGACAATCTAGCACAGCGTTGTACCTGTTCTAGAAAAAGTGCGATGTTTGTGTTCTGTTCTCCGTCAAAACACGGAATCTGATTTAAAAGGTTCAGACTGGCAATAATGGATGTTTTATCTTGGGCCGGGGGAGCAGGTGCAGACCTTTCCCTTTCACCCAAGAGGTGTTGCACAGCTTTTTCTAGAGACATCTGTACACCATTAAGATTATATGTGGTCATGTTTTTAACTGATTGAGAGTCAGAAATTTTAATGGGACTTGCACGAGTTTTCCTTGATCCCCTAGTTTTCATAAATTCACCAAAAATAGTTCAATTTGATTGAACGTATATGAACACAGTAAAAAATTAATAAATAAAAAAATATGTATAAAATTTGACTTACTCAGAAGGAACTGGAATCGCTGTTCGGATCCTAGTCGCTGCCACCAGATGTAGTGGAATCGTTTACTGTGATTCCTGAGGTATGTAGTACATATCTTGAAGAGGGCGGAAGTTAGTTTAGAGATTTTTGGAAGTTAGAGCTCGAATTACTAACACTGAATTTATAAAAAATAGACTATATTTTTACAATAATTTAAATGTAAGAAATGGTAACTATTAACATGAAATACTTAGATAATTTAAAGTTAAAATAACAATTAATTTAAGATGATTAAAATTAATAAACTAAGATGCACAATTATGAAAATAAGTATAAGTAAAACCTGTATAGGGACGCGGAACTGCCGCGTATATTGATGTACTCGTATATAATAATGATCCCCTCTTCCAGTGGGGCGAAGTTTATATTAGTGTTACTCACACACTGTCAGATGTGTAAGCAACACTCACACCAAGACATCTCTCCTAGTGTGCGACCTTGGTTAGTTCGGTGACTAGTGATTTAGGTCAGTGGCCAGCTTTATCGGTGCTTGTGTTTGATGTAAAGTATTGACCCTTGTATTGAAAAGGGTTTCGTTTGTTTGGCCACGGCCCTTGTCTTGAAGTCAGCGGCCGACTAGGCCACTAGTTATAAATTATCCTTTATTCTTGCCATCCTTTGTGAAGATAGCAGCTGGCTGGAACCACTCTGACCTTGCTATGATTTTGATACCACTTTGACATATGTCATTACACAGTTGTAAATGTGCTTGTTAATACTAATTTTAATTCGTCCCGTGTTCTAATTATTGTTGAGCTTATTTGTTCTTTCGCGGGGGATACGATTTTTGAAAGGAAAATTCTTTGTAGTAATTTATTTTGTGGATGATCCGCGGGTGAGGCTACTGCGAATATTGCGATTATTTCTTCGCAAACTTCTAAAAATACTTTGAGTGTGTTGGGATTACCGTTAAATTCTGGGATTATATTGGTGTATGTTTTGTCGATTTTTGGAGTGGACATTTTGTTTAGATGATGTGTGTTTGTGCTAATGTGCTTAAATTGATATATAAATTTTTGAATATATATATAAAATGAAAAAAAAAATTCTTACTTAACTAACATGCACATATATAAAAGATTAGTGTACAAATAATATGAATAATATAAATGGTTAGTATAAATGATTGTTATACAAATTATATTTTTATTAATAATGTAAATTATATTTCAATAATTTTCTCGACTATGTTTTTCTTTTCTTTTTGTTTTTATTATAATTTTATTATTTTATATTTGGGCCAATTAAATATTTTTTTATTATTATTTTTTCTTGCGTTAATTATCTCTTTTTATTATTTTATTAATAATGTTATAATTCTTATTATTAATAATTTTCTTTTTCTTTTATTATTAAAAATTTCTACTAAATTAAATTTCAATTTTCACTTGATTCTAAATTTTGTTACATCGATATTCGTTCGCGTAATCAAAATTGTAAATGGATAATTGCAATATCAATTTTCATTTAACGTAAAGAATTAAAATATTGAGTGTACAAAGGTGGACTTACAATAAAATGGTGGTAGCCATCCCTCTGTAACTCGAAATTTTGGCCTGGGCTGACCTTCGGTTTCTCTGCTTTGCTGGCTCTTCGGAAGACTGCTTCGGCGGTGACTCTGGTTGCCTGGTTGTTCTGCTTGCGTGGTGGGGTTCTGCAGCTAATCTTTGAAAAGAACTACGAAGATGACTAAGTCAGGCGACGATGTCAAGTTGCGAAAGGTATTCGTCCTCCAACTTGCGGGTCCCGTAAAGATAAGCTTCTTTTCCTCGTATCTGCGTTGCGACGAAGGATTGGGTGACTGCTCGATGTAGTACTGCAATCCTGGCATGTGTTTCCAAACGGAGTGATGTATTCTTGCAATGTCCGAACCAATTATATTGTTTAGGGTTGTTAAATTGTTTTTAAAAAACTTTATGTATCAAACCATTGAGAGCGTACAAACAGAACGGCAACCAGCCTGTACAAGAACAATGTATGTCAAAGTGACAGAGCAACAGAGTGACGATGATAGAAGTTGGAGGTATTTATATTCTTCGCCACTTGTTGTTTACTATTATATCTCATATGACGCATTTAATGCAGGTGGTGTTTATTTCTATTGCATGGGAACGTAAACAAGGCGGCTTTTTCTTTTGATACGATAAGGATTATATATACATAATATATAACCTATATATTTTAAGGCTTCAGAGTAATTTCTTCTCTTGGTCGTATAATGTTTATTATCAAATATATTTAAGCTCATTTTTGCAAACTGAGCTATCTTTCCTCCTTCGCATTTGTGTTTCTCTCTTTTATCATCTTCACATCTAAGCATTTCTTGCTGTTTAACAATTGACTAATTAGAGAAAATAATTAACATTAGTTTAGTTACTTTTAACCAGTTCTTATTAGCTTTTAATTAGGCATTTAATATTTCTTTTATAGGTCCAATATGTTTTCCAATAATTGGATGTAGTTACATTATGAAAAAGTATAGCATGAAGTATGGGGGATTTTGTGATGCATTAATTGAATTATGCAAATTATATAAAACTGATATACTGGGATTAAAACTAGGTGGTTCTTATACGGTAATAGTGCAAGGTGATAAACTTCTAAAAGAAACTCTAATAAAAGATGAACTTCTTGGACGTCCGAGATCTTTTTTCATATACCTAAGATCCTTGTGCACGAATAAAGGTAATAAATTAAATTGTTCTTATCATGTATGACTGAGTGCAATATGTTGTTTCTTTTATTTCTCTATCCTTCTCTTTATTACAATAAATTATCTGTAGTTTCTATTATTTTATCAGTACTTTATAAATGTATTTACTTAAAATCAAAAAGTTGAATAATCAGCTGAACACATCTTGGTTGAGGAATTCGCTCAAGATTTAAACTGACTGCGAAGGAGTGTGAGTAATAAATATAATCAGCAAAGGAGCTTTAAACGACAGCACTGCGATCTCAATGCGGTCTTAACAGTGTTGCAAGAAATATGCTGGTATGTTCTCTGATTCACAGCAGGGCAATAACTGCATAGGCCACTACTCATTCAATAGATTTATTTGCTGATGGGACCTTAATAAACTCATTCGTACCACCGTTCGCGCAGTTCAACGGGTAAGTATAGGTTAATTTTTCTTAAAGACCGGAGATCGAAACTGACAAACCAGCGTCCACCTTTCGTTCATTATGCTACATAATGTCCAGTCACTATAATAAATGCTGAATGTTTTGATGGCCTACTTGCTCTAGCGCACCTAGACAAACTCATACCATTGTGTCAATCTATGATGAGTTATAAAAAAATTATAATATCATTAATTACAGTTTTTGAATCTACACCCAACTAAAAACTAATATTTTGGCGCAAGAGTCTGTGAAGAAATGAAGAGCCAGACGGCATTTGTATGGGGAGGCGTATTGTCATTGTCTGCGCGGCAGACACCCAAGGCGAGATGGCAAGTAGTGGCAAAAACACAAAAAAAATGAATAATAATGTTCAACAATGAAAACGAGACTTACCCCTTGGTGACGTTGAGTGATGAATAGACGCAGGCTTGATGAGACGAATGGCGGAGTGCGAAAGGAGAGGGGACGTATGGGTGTGTGTGATGTACGTATGGCGAAAGAAAGGAACTCAGGTGAGCGTAGAAGGATTAGAATGCTTCTTCAGAAGCGTATGATGTCGTGGTTGAAGCGGCAGGTGCTGGCGAGTCCACCAACGTGCAATGAGATCGCCTCGTGAAGATGCTAGCGCGGAGGGATGAATCTTGATAATCACCGAAGAGTCAAGTTAATAATTACCACGGCTAATAGGCGCGTATAAGGCGACACAAAGTTTAAAGGCGAAATTAACAGTACGCCACAGAAGAAGAAGCGGTAAAACTGAGGTTAACTAGATGGGCGACAAAGAAGAGAACGGCACAAAACACTGTTAACCAGGCGAGATACAGAAGTGAAGTGAAGTAAATTTTGAGAAATAAAAGAAGGTTTGAAGAGTAAGGGAAACGGAAATAACGCGCGAAGTCAGAAGATGAAAGCGCCGGCAATCCCACCACCAAAATAGACAGAGAGGGAAAAATGCGGGGAAGCGTGAGAACGAGGCGGAAGATCAAAGAATAAACAGGAAATAATAGTTTGGAAATGGCAGGGGATTAGCAGTAGTGTGGTAATACAAAAGGGCAATAAAGGCGAAGCGGAGTTAAGCTGTCAAAGGTGCCGCGACCTAACAGTCATAGTTCACCATACATTCTACTTCCGTTTAGTTTTCATCTTCGCTATTAACAGTAGCTTTCCTTTTTTTTGCCCTATGCTGTATCAACGCCGCTTGAGCCCTCACGGAAATCGAACCCAAAATTCTCGGACTAGAGACGTCTGCGCTAGCCTCTAGACTAGGTGTGGGGCCAGAATTTAATCACACTCACAAATATCAATGCTTATTATCGACGTGGAAATGATTGTAATGAAGAAATTTATTTGTGTAGTTTAGATTAATAAAACATTTTTTTTTAATTAAAGAATGAGGTTCGCCAATTTTTGATAAATAGCTCAATATCATGACAGAAATGTCACCAACATTGAACTATTTCGTAAAATAAGTAAAAAATATTTGTAAAATTTGTGTCCGAGCTGCCATTTTCGTGATAATTAATTTATTGGTTTTAGTTTTATTATTAAGAAATAGTTATTTATAACAGTATGTATAACAGAAACAATCACTTTTTCTATATTGTTTATTTTCATTCTTTTCTCTTTCTGTATTTTATAGGAATTACAATGACAGATGGTGATCTATGGCAAGAACAGAGAACGTTTGCTATGAAACATTTGCACAATCTAGGATTTGGGAAGGCCCCAATGGAAAATCTAATGCAAGAAGAGATTCAAGTAATATACACTAAGGATTAAGGCAACGATTCCCACCTGTATTTTTCTGAAGTTCCAATCTGAACTTTTCCAAAGTTCTTTTGAAAAAATAAATTATTTGCTCGATGCTGACGCGGTCTGCAAAATTTAGGCTGAAAACATTGGCTGAATTGACACTAAATAGTATTCGCAATAATCAATTGGGACTGCATTTTCGAATTCATTTCTTTTTTAAAGCATAGCTTATGCTTTTAAATATAGTTTACGTTTAATTGCATTTAGTTTGATTTTCTGTGTTTGGTTTCCATTAAATTTTAGTTTGTTATGTAATATGCTTACATCGGTTAGTTGATTTTGTCATGTAGCGTGCTTTAATCAAAATGATTAACTGCCATGATATTAACAGTATAATTCGATTAATCAGTTTTCAGCTACTTTTGTTTTGTTTTTGAGTTTTCGGTTTTTTTCGTATTGTGTGTAACTAATTTGTTTCAATTTTAATGAAAACTTTTTCACCATATTTTCTTTAATACCCCTGAAGAAGACAATACAATCAATTTACTTTGAATGTTATCTGAGAATTTGTTTATTTATTATTTATGACCGTTCTACTTTAATTTCTTCAACCATAAATTAATGGTCGAGAAGCAATATCTACCTAGTTTTGTTATTAGAAATGCATTGCAATATAACATTACTAAAGTATCCTACTTAAACATTATTCTGTATTATTTCAGAAATTTATAACTACAGTTCAAAAGGATGGATTAAAATCTGGAATGAAACCAGCGATTTCAAGATGTGTCCTAAATGTTCTTTGGACATTAGTAGCAGGAATCAAAATCGATTCTGAAGATGTAGATGAACTGCTCACTTTAATGCATAAAAGATCAAAGGCATTTGATATGACGGGAGGTTTAATGTCACAGTTTCCTTGGATTAGATTTATTGCCCCAGAAGCTTCTGGATATAATTTAATTAAACAATTGAATACTAAGCTGAGATATATAGTTAGTGTAAGTATACCTAGTTGACAAACATGTAGATATTATTTCGTATTAATTTATTTTTAAAACAATTCTTTGATTTAAAGCGGGCAATTGAAGAACATAAAGCAACATATTGTAAAGATAGGACGAGAGATTTTATTGATGCTTTTCTTCATGAAATGTATAGAACTCAAGATAAGCATACAACATTCACAGGTTAAAATTCAAGATGTTAATAAGATTTATAATGTGACAATTACATCAAAAAAAAAAAAAAAACTGATGTGGAACGACTTTCTCTTACTGTAATTTACATAGTTTTGATTTATTTATTTATACGGTTATTACATATTTGCAAATTTCACATATAACTGAAAATGTGTATACGAAAGATAATATTATAAAAGTCGAACTTCCGCTAAACCTATGCGTTCTTTAAACACGGAATTTTGACAATTATTAGATTCATATTAATATCATGCAGATAATAGAATTGTATAATATATTCAATATATTAGGCACTCTAGAGAAAAGCCTAAAGTCATACCTCACCTAGAACACCCATTAAAATGATTTATCTGGAAAACAGATTTTCAATAAAAGTTGTAGCTCTTCATATGATCAGTTGCAAATCGCAGATCTGAAAGATCTATTCAGTAAAATGTTATTACAGGTCGACCGATTTTTACTGAAACTTTATTGTCACGTCCCTAATAATACCTAAACGTCACTGAAGTTTCAGCTTTTTACGATTTTCTGTTTTCGGATTTCATTTTTGAGTTATACTGAAAAATCACTTTTCGGACTTAGGGAACCTTAAAACATGTATTTCTAGAGAAAATTTAATATCTAAAATTTTACAGTAGTAAGAGGAAGTAAATATATATATATATATATATAATGATTAATCCAAAAACGCACAGAAAAAAAAGAATAAATATAGCAATTTTCACGCTAGTATGAACAATGTCAATTATCGTTTATAAATTCATCTCTTATTGTAAATAGTTTATAGAGCTAAGTTGTGAATTAAATAATGAGATTAATTATTTTACCATACCATATTTTAAGTATTTATTTTATATTAAATTTCATAAAGGTCCAAATTACCACTCATAAATAGGAGATGACAATTAATTACAATTATAAATATTTGTGTGTTTGGAAGTCCATTTAAAATGTCATTTCAATGAGAAAAATACTATATTTCCCATTTTTCAATATGGGTTTTTTCTGTACGTTTTTTCCCTGTGTGCAAATGCAACTAATTTAACAGTTAGGTTGAAATCTAATTTTACACATTAAATCATAAAATTTATTTGTCTGTGCAATTCTTAGAATCTAATAATTAATAAAACTAAGACGACATTGTTTATTGTTTGCTAACAATGTGATCAATTGATTTTTCAGATGATCAGTTAATCATGGTGTGTCTTGACTTTATAATTGCTGGATCAGAAACAACAAGTTCAAGTATTGTATTTCTTTTGCTTCATATGATTCGATCTCTTGATATTCAGCAAACTGCATATGAAGAGATAAGTAGTATTTTGAAACCAGGACAAATATCATCATTAAAACATATGAAGCAGTGAGTGTTCAATAATTGATTAATTTTTCGTGATTTTTTTTTTTAACTTCCAATTGAATTATGTCATTTGTATTAATATTTTATTCGATTTAAACAAAATTAATTTTTAACAAAAAAGTTTTATATTTTTCGCAAAGTCACAAAAAGATTTTATATTGTGGGTTAAACCAGTAAACCTTGGATTTTTATAAGCTAAACTAAGTGTCTGCGCGGCAGACACCCAAGGTGCGGGGCGAACGTACGCCAAGAGGCGGAATACAAATACGAGAAGAAGCGACTGGTCACAGGCGCGTAAATACGTAATAGCAAAATCAAACAAAGTGGCAACTTACCTAAAGATGGTGATGATAAGGGATCAGCAGGCGACGGTGAAGGCGACGGTGAAGGCGATCAGCAACGGGCGAAGGATAAGGCGCGGATAGTTGGTTGTGCTCTATAGGTGTGTGTGGGTATGTGTGTGAATAAGTGTGGCGGAAGAGAGGAGAGCAGGGGGGAGGGAAGGCGATTGAGTGCTTCGTGGAAGCGGATGCGGCTGCTGCTGGAGCGGCGAATCCCCAAGGCGTGAACAGTATACCTTCTTGAGGGTGTAGGCGAGAGAGGTGTTGTTCCGTCTTGTTGATGAATCAATAACCACGCTAGCTGGCGAATAGGCGCGTCGAGGGCGAGTAGAGCTAAAGGCGAAAATCACTAAACTACGAACATAGAAGTTGACGCTCAGCAAATTAGAAGAAGAGTGAACGAGAGACGGGAAGGTCGCTGGCCGAGGCACAGGAAGTAGAGAGGGAGAACAGTGTGGCCAGATGGCGAAATAGGAAAAGGGGTGGAAGAGGGATGATGCAGAAGTTTGGGGAGGCAATCAACAGGGTTCTAGGAATCCATTAGCAAAGGCACACATAAACTGCCAAGCGGATTAGCACGTAGGCACGCGCGGGCGGAAGTGGGCGCGAGTGCGAGAGGTCAGGCGTATGACGACTAAACACTAAGAATGAAGCTATGTGGAATTTTAAAAGGTTAAACTACCTAGCACCCCTTACTTATGTCTATAGTCTTCCATTAATTATCTAATCTGACCTAATCTAATGGCCGGGGCTATTATCTATGGTAGATGCTCTAAGATAGAGCTATTGTGTTTCGCTTAATTACTCTCACAAGGCCTATCTCATTAATGAATACGAGGTTTGATTTAAAAGAAGTCTTCGATTTCAAGATCACCCCAATAACTTCCATATCAAACATTACCTTTTCAGCGGATGTTCTACATGACCCTTAATTATATAAAGGTTTTCCATGCGACCGAAACTGTAATCCTTACAAGGGTAACTTGGAGTGTCTTTCTTCCACAAAACAGTCTGTAGAAAATAAGGGGATGTATTATTTTGTGAGTAAATTTTTAATGGAATCACAGCAGATCAGTTCTATGGTATTGTTGCAAGCAGGCGAGAGGTTCAGGGCGGCTGGGGCCAGGCGCCCGGTAGAGTTGGAGTGGGGCAAGTAGGTGCGTGGAAGTGTCTCGACTAGCCGAGGGCGGGCTAGATGCTTGTGGAAGGGTCTAGGCCAGTACCGGCCAGGCGCCCGGTAGAGTTGGAGTGGGGACGTGTCTCGACTGGCCGAGGGCGGGCTAGATGCGTGTGGAAGGGTCTAGGCCTGCCCACCCCAGCGTATATAAATGAGCCGGCGTGCAGTCCAACAGCAGTTCTTTGGACGCAGGGCTATCTGCGAGCGTGTTTACATCAGTGATAATTCAAGTGTGACAGTGTGGATACTATTGTGACAGTTTAGGATAGTTTAGTGAATATTTTAATAGAATTAGTTTAGTTAAGTGAATAGTCTAGTGAATATTTTAATAGAGCTAGTTTAGTTAAGTGAATAGTTTAGTGAACTATAATAAGCGTTTTAAATTAGTGTTAAAATAAAGACGAGTCTAGTAGATATTGTGTTACTTATTTATTTCCTAGTCTGACCTACAACGAACTCGGAGGCTAAGGCCGTAACAATTGGTGTCAGGTGTGGGGTCAGACTTGGAAAAACGTGAAGTGTTTTACAGAAAAGTGACTTTGAACTCGAAGTGTGACAAGATGGTTGTGAAGAAACTAGCCGAACTGACTGTTCCTGAACTGAAGAGTGAGCTCGAGGAGAGAGACGAGGAAACCATCGGTAAAAAAACAGTTCTTCAACAACGCTTAAGAGATGCGCTCGAAGCAGCAGGGGAAAACCCAGATGAGTATCTTTTCGAGATAGATTCTATTAAATCTCTGAAGGAAGAACTAAAGGTAGATATAATTCAAAATTCAAAATCATTGGAAGAGAAATTAGCTCAAAATTCCAAATCACTGGAAGACAAATTAGCTCAGAACTCCGTATTATTGGGAGAAGAACTAAAGGCGGACTTAATTAAAAACTGCGAAAAGAGTTAGACGAGAAATTAACAAGTCAGTTGATGGAAAGTGCGACATCGTTAAGAGAAGAATTACGCGAAAACTCTCAAACACTGAATGGAAAAATATCTGCAATAGCGAAACGTCTGAAGGAAGTCGAAGAAAACCGCCCTGGATCGATAACCCCGGCAATGCCTACATCAGGACGGGACATACCTACATTTGACGGCAAATCAGCCTGGGAGGAGTATCTAACGTTATTCGAGACGGTGGCTGCGGTGCATGAATGGTCAGCGAAGACGAGGGGCTCCATGTTGAGCATGTCACTACGTGGTGAAGCCCTGCAAGTCCTCCGAATTATTCCTATGCAGGAGAGACAGAACTATGACGAACTTGTCAAACATCTGGAAATGCGATTTGGCCAACAGCACATGGAGCCTGTCTACAGGTCGCAGTTGAAGAACAGAATCCAGAGGCCGAATGAAACCCTACAGGAGTTCGAGGCCGACGTAGTGCGACTGGTCAAGTGCGCTTACCCTACAGTTCCGGATGATGTCTACGAGAGCCTTGCAATTGACAGGTTCCTGGATGGGCTTCGAGAAGCCGAAACTCAGCAAGCTGTGAAACTAGCTCGGCCCCGAACATTGAATGAAGCGCTATCACAGGCCCTCGAATTTGAAGCGGAGAGGCAGTCAGTGCGCGGTCCCGCTCGGATCCGTTCTGTGGAGGGCACCACGGAAGAACCACGTTTGCCAGCACTGGAAGACATTGTGCAGAAGGTTCTCGACGCGCTAAGGACCGAGAAACGTGGAGTCCGCTGCTGGAACTGTGGAGGACTAGGACATCTGAGGAGTCGTTGTCCTATGCCTCAGAAGCCCAGAAAACTAAAAAGGGTTGGCGGGAAGGGGCAACCGTCGATCCGTATTACCGAGGCCCCAGAACACCTCGCTGGACCGAACCACCGAAATGCCGATGCCCGGACAAGAAGACCCTGCCAGGAAGAGTGTAGGCACTGCAGTCGACTGGAGGAGAATGCGGCAACAGCTTGCAGGGTTACTGTCACCGATGACAACTGGCAGATCACTGAGATCCGCAAGGAGCAAGAAGAAGATCCAGACCTAAACAAGTTGCTGAAATGGAAGAGAGAAGGAAACAGGCCGACCTGGGAGGAAATTGCTCATCTCTCTCGCAGGCTGAAGTCATATTGGGCTCAGTGGGACTCCTTACTCCTGCAAGATGGTCTTCTGAAAAGAGTCCTGGAGAGTGAAGACGGAACGTCGAACCGACTTCAGATAGTGGCTCCAACGAAGCGGATACCTGAAATATTAAAGTTACTCCATGACGGAACATCTGGCGGACACTTGGGTGTTCGGAAGACATTGGACAAGATTAGGCAGAGGTTTTACTGGCTTAACTGCAAGGACGATGTAAAAGACTGGTGCAGGAAATGCGTGGTGTGTGCTACGGCCAACGGACCCCACCGAAGGAAGAAGGCACCCATGAGGCAGTACAACGTCGGAAGCCCTTTCGAAAGGATTGCAGTTGACATCGTAGGTCCTTTTCCGAGAACAGATGTGGGAAACAAATACATTTTGGTGGCTATGGACTACTTCAGCAAATGGGTGGAGGCCTACGCTTTACCCGACCAAGAAGCGTCAACAGTAGCAGATGTGCTGGTCAAGGAGCTCGTGAGCCGTTTCGGTGTGCCCCTTGAACTCCACTCCGACCAGGGGCGGAATTTTGAGTCGACGGTGTTCCAGGACATGTGCAAGATACTGGGAATAAGGAAGACGAGAACAACTGCACTACACCCGCAGTCTGATGGGATGGTAGAAAGGATGAATAGAACCATCGGAAAGCATTTGTCTAAGGTTGTCTCCGACCATCAACGAGACTGGGACCAGCATCTTCCTTTATTCTTGTTGGCTTACCGTTCCGCTGTCCACGAAACAACTGGCCTAAGTCCTGGGAAAGTATTGTTTGGACGAGAATTGAGACTGCCCTGTGACCTGAAATTCGGATGCAGACCGGATGAAGAAGTGGCTGGGGAAGACTATGTGTCGAACCTCCGAAGAAGAATGGACACCATGCATGACAGAGTTCGGTCATCTATTCAGGATGTAAGTGACAGGATGAAAGACCGTTACGATATAAATGCTGACGATGGGGGTTACCAAGCGGGGGACCTTGTGTGGTTGTTCGACCCTAAGAGACGTCGAGGTTTTTCACCGAAGCTGCAGCGCTCTTGGGATGGCCCGTATGAGATTGTCAAGCGGATCAACGATGTCATATACCGCATAAGAAAGAGGCCGAACGGCAAACCACGTGTGGTTCACTTCAACCGGCTCGCACCATACCTGGGAGACTCGCCCGATGAGCAGAACATTCGAATTTGCAGAGTACCCAACGAAGAGCCAACATTCCACGAGTTCATGGAGCGACAGGACATCAGTCACGAGATTCGTTATGGAGTCACGACGGAAGTTGTGCTGGACTTGGTTGAATCACCCAGAGAACACGCACTGGCCCATTGTGCTGCTCAGGACATATTAATGTCAAGGGGACTGAGCAGAGTAATCCAGAAGAGGTTTGGCCGACCCAAGATTATGGAGGACCAGAAGCCGGCCGTTGGAAGTGTCTTATACTCGGAGCAGAAGGGGCGACACCTGTTTTACCTAATCGCAAAGGCACGCCCCGGTGAGAAATCCAGCTATCTCAACTTGTGGAACTGCTTGCTCAACATGCGAGACCATCTCCTGAGGCTCAACCTCACCAGGCTCAGCGTACCCAAGCTCGGA
Source organism: Triatoma infestans (assembly GCA_011037195.1). Taxonomy (NCBI): domain Eukaryota; kingdom Metazoa; phylum Arthropoda; class Insecta; order Hemiptera; family Reduviidae; genus Triatoma; species Triatoma infestans. The sequence goes on from JAAEAF010002373.1 coordinate 15,544, forward strand.
TCCGGATTCGACGGGTTAGATTGGCGAATTGTGAGGAACATGCTCGAGGTACTATTCCAGCACACCGGCATCGCGATTCAGGTTTGCTGCGTCAATCCGTGGGCCAAGAAAAACACGAAGGAAACTGCCGATGGCGTACCAGTGGGGCAGGCTGCTCCTACCGTCACCACACTTATGGATACCAGTTCCGGGACGGAACAGTCTTAAGGAGGAGGTAGTGTTGCAAGCAGGCGAGAGGTTCAGGGCGGCTGGGGCCAGGCGCCCGGTAGAGTTGGAGTGGGGCAAGTAGGTGCGTGGAAGTGTCTCGACTAGCCGAGGGCGGGCTAGATGCTTGTGGAAGGGTCTAGGCCAGTACCGGCCAGGCGCCCGGTAGAGTTGGAGTGGGGACGTGTCTCGACTGGCCGAGGGCGGGCTAGATGCGTGTGGAAGGGTCTAGGCCTGCCCACCCCAGCGTATATAAATGAGCCGGCGTGCAGTCCAACAGGAGTTCTTTGGACGCAGGGCTATCTGCGAGCGTGTTTACATCAGTGATAATTCAAGTGTGACAGTGTGGATACTATTGTGACAGTTTAGGATAGTTTAGTGAATATTTTAATAGAATTAGTTTAGTTAAGTGAATAGTCTAGTGAATATTTTAATAGAGCTAGTTTAGTTAAGTGAATAGTTTAGTGAACTATAATAAGCGTTTTAAATTAGTGTTAAAATAAAGACGAGTCTAGTAGATATTGTGTTACTTATTTATTTCCTAGTCTGACCTACAACGAACTCGGAGGCTAAGGCCGTAACAGTATCTTTCTATTTACTGATAGTGCTAGAAACGTGTTTAAAAATTATGTTTTTCACTTCCATTCTTCGGTCGAAGATCAAAAGACAACCCCTAACGAAATTTTGGAATGTTCTTTTTCTTGGCTATTACTATTAAGGATTTCAGCTGATACGAAGTTTGTGGGATGGTAGAAGGGATAGATGATGAGCCGGACACGACAAATGCAGCCAATAGCTTGATTTTTTTTTTTTTAATTTAAGGCGCGTCAATTTTTTTTTTTTTTTTTTTCGGGGGGGGGCCAACGCACTGCGACCTCAATCAGGTCTATTGTGCTATGCCCCCTGGGTGCCACAGGCCTGCCCATAGCACCCGAACGGATGCCCAGTTGAACATCCGTTCTACAATACCTCCATCAGGTTAAGATCCCTGAGGAATCCTAATACCCTGACGGGCTCTAGAGAGGGTATGTCCCCCTCCTCCACCTGGTAGCTGCCCAGGTTCCTAAACCTTCTCTGAGTGGCAGCCTCGCAGTCTGTTAGGAGATGTCTTGGAGTTTCCTCCAACTCCCCACAGAATCTGCATGAGCTGTCACTTTCCAAGCCCAGCTTCACCAGGTGTCCTCTAAGTCGGCAATGCCCCGTGAGGAAACCCGTAAGTACGCCGAGCTTGTTCTTACTCAATCCAATGCAGGCCTCCGACCTCCGTTGGTTATAATTTCCCAAGCAGATCTTGGCCTGCCGCAACCCGAAGAGGGAGTACCAGAGTTGAGATCTCTTCGTCTCCTCCTCCTTCCTAAGTTCCTCTGACAGAAACTGGTCGCTAATCCCACAAAAAGGTTCCGGCCCCAGAAGTGGGGTCATAGCGTCTATCTTGGCCAGGGCGTCGGCCATCTCATTCCCTTCAATGCCAACATGCCCCGGCACCCACCAGAGTGCAACTTTGTTCCTGCTGCCCAGATCGTTAAGTTTATCTAGGCATTCCCAAACCATTTTAGAGTTAATGACTGGTGCACCCAGAGCTCCAATGGCTGCTTGACTATCAGAAAGGATTACAATCTCCTGATTCCTGTATCCCCTATCGAGGTTAAATTGAACACATCTTCCGATAGCGTATATCTCCGCCTGGAAGATGCTGGGAAATTTACCCATGGGTTCCGAGTGCTTGATCCTTGGACCAACCACCCCCGCCCCAGTCCCCTCGAGGGTCTTCGACCCATCAGTATACCCTTTAATGGCATGTTCCTTGATGCCCAACAGAGAGGATCCCTCGCTCCACTCAATCTTGGACCCTAGCTTCGACGAAAAATTTTTAGTGAAGCTGTACCAGTAGTGGGTATTTGCTGATTCTAGGTCAGATTTTGTTGAGCCCCAGGCACTTATGAATTTACGCCCGAAGGCAGGGGTCAGGCGCGCGGCTACAAAATTACGATGAGACCTCTAAGTGATTTTTAACCTGGAGAAAAAAAAAATTTTTGAGCCGCGGGATGGCATGCGAGGCATGCGGCTACGTTTTGAAAAATCTAGCTTGAAAACAGTCTAAGGTAAAAAAAATATTTGTTAGCCGCGAGATGGGCATGCATGACCTGCGGCTATGTTTTATAATATTTAGCTTGAAACATTCTAAGGACTGTAATATTGTTTTTGAGCCGCGAGATGGCTTCCAAAGTCGTGGGCAAACATTTTATAATATCCAGCTAAAGACTAATATTTTTTGATATTCAATACTTTGTGTATTTTTTTGTATTTTGTTCATGTTTAAATTATATTTACACCTATAATATTTAGCTAAACACATTCTAAGGACTTTATTATCATTTTTGAGCCGTGAGATGACATACAGAACATGCGGCTAAGATGTGTAATATTTAGCTTGAGACATTTTAAGGACTTTAATAATGTTTTTGAGCCGTGAGATATCATCCAAGTCGAGGGCTAATATTTTATAATATTTAGCTACAAACATTAAATAAATTATCATTCAATTCTATGAATAAAGACTGTTTTTTTTTATGTATTGTTAATAACATTCTAAGGCCTGTAATTTTTTTGTTGAGCCGTGAGATGCATCCAAGACTGGGGCTATGTTTTTATAATATTTAGCTACAAACATTAAATATATTATCATCTAATACTATGAATAAAGACTTTGTTTTTTTTATGTATTGTTAGAAATATTCTAAGGACGTAAATATTTTTGTTGAGCCGTGAGATGACATACAAGACTAGGGCAAATATGTTATAATATTTAGCTATAAACATTAAATAAATTATCATTCAATACTATGAATAAAGACTTTATGTATTGTTAGAAACATTCTAAGGACTTTAATATTGTTTTTGAGCCGTGAGATGGCATCTAAGACTAGGGCCAACTATATTATCATACAATACGATGAACAAATACTTTGTGTTTTTTTATGTTTGTGTTTAAATAAAATATGTTAATGTTTAAATTAAATTATGTTAAAAATTATAAAATTTAGCTAAACACATTCTAAGGACTTAATATTGTTTTTGAGCCGTGAGATGACATACAGGACATGCTGCTAAGTTGTGTAAAATTTAGCTAGAAACATTAAAAATATATTATCATCCAATACTATGAATAAAGACTTTGTTTTGTTTTTTTACGTATCCAAGACTAGGGCTAAGTTTTCATAATATTTAGCTACAAACATTAAATATATTATCATCTAATACTATGAATAAAGACTTTGTTTTTTTTATGTATTGTTAGAAATATTCTAAGGACGTAAATATTTTTGTTGAGCCGCGATATGACATACAAGACTAGGGCTAAGATTTTATAATATTTAGCTAAAGAATTTAATATTTTTTGATATTATCATACAATACGATGAACAAATACTTTGTGTTTTTTTTTTTTTGTTCATGTTTAAATTAAATTATGATTACACTTATAATATTTAGCTAGAATTTTTGTTGAGCCGCGATATGACATACAAGACTAGGGCTAAGATTTTATAATATTTAGCTAAAGACTTTAATATTTTTTGATATTATCATACAATACGATGAACAAATACTTTGTGTTTTTTGTTTTTATGTTCATGTTTAAATTAAATTATGTTTACACTTATAATATTTAGCTAGAATTTACGTATCCTAGACTAGGGCTATCATCTAATACACGTTCGCTAGGAGGAGACCCTCTGATTCTCTTCGGAGCTCAGGGGAACCGACTAGTTCGCTATCCAGAAGTGGGTATTTTGACGAACGTGTGTAAGCTAGGGCGCTCGGCAAAGTTCCAATAGGCCCCGATAAAACGCTGCACAAGTAGGATAAATATTGTCGAATCCGCTTTGCGGTCGCTGGATGCGGTACAATCAGGCAGGTGCATAGGATGATGGATTTTTTTGTTTTTGTTTTTACATGGGCAAGTGCATAGGATGATGGATTTTTTTTGTTTTTACATGTAAGAATTGTCTTTGGCCTAAACAAAATCTGGTGTGAAACACTCACACAACTTTTTTTTACTCCAGTTTTCAAAATGATAATTGACATTATATCAATTGAATTTAAAAACTCCTTTAGTTTTACTATTTATAATTTTTAATATTAATATTCCTGCCATCAGTATTTATAATTATATAATAATATCATTCCATAAGAATTGTCTTTGGCCTAAACAAAATCTGGTGTGAAACACTCACACAACTTTCTTTTACTCCAGTTTTCAAAATGATAATTGACATATAGTTTGTGTCTCCACCGACGGTCTGTGAGCATGGTTGGTGTCTTTGGAAGTTCAATTATTTCTTTTTTCATTATTTGTTTTGTATATTATTTGTAATAAAGACTATTAATAATAATATAGTTTGTGTACTAAATTTAATGAAATTCGTCGAAAACTGAAAAAAACTTTTCAGTAAAAGCGCACTTCCGGTTTACTAATTTTGTCTTAAAACTCGGACTTTTGGCCATCTATTTATTTCTAATTAATTTTGTTTGGATGATAGAATTGTATAATCAACTATGATATCACGTTAGAGAAGCTGTAACCCCAACCCTCCGCTAAAAGTGGCGTTAAATGAATTTTCCCAAAGTAATGTTTTAAATAAAAGTTGTAGATCTTTGTATATTTAGTTTATATGATATGAAGTTTCAAGTCTGGACCGCTTTCAATATACAAACACTTAGAGATTACACAGAATTGTATTTAACAGCAGACAAAATTCTTTTAAGCGACATAGTTGAACAGTTTAGAAATGTGTGTGAATCTATTTACAGCATTGATCCAAGTTGGTATTTCACAACGCCTGGGTTGGCATTTGACGCCTGTTTGAAATATACACAAGTAAAATTGGAACTATTGACTGATTATGATAAACATCTTATGATTGAATCCGGTATTCGTGGAGGTATCACTTCATGTGTTACAAGGCATTCCAAAGCCAACTTGTTGCAATTTGCTCAAGCCAAGCACTCCTAAAGGATTAATTTGGACATGTCAACGTACTACTGTTCAGACTTACGATGCTACAAAGTTTGGCCCTGGGTTAACTGCCTTGCTACATGTAAAAAGTAAAAATACAAAAAACACAAGTATTAAATATACCAGTTTAAACACAAACTAGTACTAAACATAAAAGTAAAATTACAAAAAACACAAGTATTAAACATAAAAATACATACTAGTACTAAAAATAAAAACCACATACTAAAAAAAACACAAGTATTAAAACATGAAAAAACATAGTATACTAGTATTAATACACAAAAAAAAGTGAAACAATACATAAAACATAGTAGTACTAAACTTAAAAAAGTAAAAAATACAGAAAACACACACGCATTAAAACATGAAAAAACATAGTATACTAGTATTAATACACATAAAAAAGTGAAACAATACATAAAAATACACAGAGTATTTGTTCATAGTATTGGATGATAATATATTTAATGTTTCTAGCCAACATTACCCGCATGTCCTGTATGTCATCTCACGGCTCAACAAAAATATTAAAGTCCTTAGAATGTTTCTAACAATACATAAAGTCTTTATTCATAGTATAGGATAATAATATTTAATGTTTGTAGCTAAATATTCTCCTCTTGGCCCTAGTCTTGGATACGTAAATTCTAGCTAAATATTATAAGTGTAAACATAATTTAATTTAAACATGAACATAAAAAAAAAAAACACAAAATATTTGTTCACGTATTGTATGATAATATCAAAAAATATTAAAGTTTTTAGCTAAATATTATAAAATCTTAGCCCTAGTCTTGTATGTCATATCGCGGCTCAACAAAAATATTTACGTCCTTAGAATATTTCTAACAATACATAAAAAAAACAAAGTCTTTATTCATAGTATTAGATGATAATATATTTAATGTTTGTAGCTAGATATTATAAAAACATAGCCCCAGTCTTGGATGCATCTCACGGCTCAACAAAAAAATTACAGTCCTTAGAATGTTTCTAACAATACATAAAAAAACAAAAAGTCCATGTTCATAGTGTTGGATGATAATATATTTAATGTTTATAGCTAAATATTATGAAAACTTAGCCCTAGTCTTGAATACGTAAAAAAAAAAAAAACAAAGTCTTTATTCATAGTATTCGATAATAATATATTTAATGTTTCTAGCTAAATTTTACACAACTTAGCAGCATGTCCTGTATGTCATCTCACGGCTCAAAAACTATGTTAAAGTCCTTAGAATGTGTTTAGCTAAATTTTATAATTTTTAACATAATGTAATTTAATCATTAACATATTTTATTTAAACACAAATATAAAAAACACAAAGTATTTGTTCATCGTATTGTATGATAATATAGTTGGCCCTAGTTTCAGATGCCATCTCACGGCTCAAAAACAATATTAAAGTCCTTAGAATGTTTCTACAATACATAAAAAAAAAAACAAAGTCTTTATTCATAGTATTGAATGATAATTTATTTAATGTTTATAGCTAAATATTATAACATATTTGCCCTAGTCTTGGAAGCCATGTCACGCCTCAAAAACAATATTAAAGTCCTTTGAATGTTTCTAGCTAAATCTTACACAACTTAGCCTCATGTCCTGTATGTCATCTCGCGGCTCAAAAACAATATGAAAGTCCTTAAAATGTGTTTAGCTAAATATTGTATCTAACTATAAATAAAAAAACAAAGTCTTTGTTCATAGTATTGGATGATAATATATTTAATGTTTCTAGCTAAATATTATAAAAACTTAGCCCTCGACTTAAAAAAAACAAAGTCTTTATTCATAGTATAGGATGATAATATATTTAATGTTTGTAGCTAAATATTATAAAAACTTAGCCCACGACTTGGATGTCACATCTCACGGCTAAAAAACAATATTAAACTGCTTAAAATGTGTTTAGCTATATATTATAAAAACATAGCCCTAGTCTTGGATGTCATCTCAGTACAAAAATATTTACGTCCTTAGAATATTTCTAACAATACATAAAAAAAAATCAAAGTCTTTGTTTATGGTATTGGATGATAATATATTTGGCCCTAGTCCTGGGATGTCATCTCACGCCTTAACAAAAATATTAACGTCCTTAGAATGTTTCTAACAATACATAAAAAAATCAAAGTCTTTGTTCATAGTATAGTCTAACAATACCTAAAAAACACAAAGTATTTGTTCATCGTATTGTATGATAATATCAGAAATTATTAAAGTCCTTAGCTAAATATTATAACCACTTAGCCCTCGAGGTGGATGTCATCTCACGACTCAAAAACAATATTACAGTCCTTAACATGTTTCAAGCTAAATATTATAAAAACTTAGCCCTAGTCTTGTATGCCATCTTACGGCTCAAAAACAATGTTAAAGTTCTTAGAATGTGTTTATCTAAAATATTATAAGTGTAAACATAATTTAAACATGAACAAAATATCAAAACAAATTAAAGTGTTTAGCTAAATATTAGCCCGCGACTTGGATGACATTTCACGGCTCAAAAACAATATTAAAGTCCTTGTTTTAAGCTAAATTTTACGCAACTTAGCCGCATGTCCTGTATGTCATCTCCCGGCTCAAGAAAAATATTACAGTCCTTAGAATGTTATTAACAATACAAAAAAAAAAAAACAGTCATTATTCATAGTATTGAATGATAATTTATTTAATGTTTGTAGCTAAATATTATAAAATATTAGCCCTCGACTTGGATGATATCTCACGGCTCAAAAACATGATTAAAGTCCTTAAAATGTTTCAAGCTAAATATTACACATCTTAGCCGCATGTTCTGTATGTCATCTCACGGCTCAAAAATGATAATAAAGTCCTTAGAATGTGTTTAGCTAAATATTATAAGTGTAAACATGAACAAAATACATAAAAATACACAAAGTATTGAATATCAAAAAATATTAGTCTTTAGCTAGATATTATAAAATGTTTGCCCACGACTTTGGAAGCCATCTCGCGGCTCAAAAACAATATTACAGTCCTTAGAATGTTTCAAGCTAAATATTATAAAACATAGCCGCAGGTCATGCATGCCCATCTCGCGGCTAACAAATATTTTTTTTACCTTAGACTGTTTTCAAGCTAGATTTTTCAAAACGTAGCCGCATGCCTCGCATGCCATCCCGCGGCTCAAAAATTTTTTTTTTCTCCAGGTTAAAAATCACTTAGAGGTCTCATCGTAATTTTGTAGCCGCGCGCCTGACCCCTGCCTTCGGGCGTAAATTCATAAGTGCCTGGGGCTCAACAAAATCTGACCTAGAATCAGCAAATACCCACTACTTGGTACCTCTTACCCATACCGTCCCTAGGGAGGTGCCAGATGGGGGAGCCCAAAGGTGAGAATACCAACTCTCTAACCCCCAGCCCTTCCCCCCCTCCTGCACCACCCCTAGAGATCCTAAGAAGAGCCCCCTTCGCCGCCCTTTCCACCACTAGGTGCAAAGGTGACAGATTGAGGATAACCTCCATCCCGGCGGTGGGGCAAGTCCTCATAGCCCCCGTCATGCATAAGCATGCGAGCCGCTGTACCTTGTCAAGAGTTTTCCTGACCGATACTTCTTTGGTCTTCCTAAACCAAGCCACCGCGCCATAGGTGATAACTGGTCTCACCATCATGGTGTACATCCACCGTAGGATTCTCGGGGGGCATCCCCAGGATTTGCCCGCCATCCTCCTACATATCATGAGGGCGCCAGTGGCCTTATTAACAGTTGATTCAATGTGTTTCTTCCATAGGAGTTTACTATCAAAAGTCACCCCTAGGTACTTAACCTCCTTTTCCCACCCTACTTCTTCTCCGGCTAGCCGGATATTTTTCAGGCGTGGGAGTGTTCTTTTCCTAGTGAAGGGTATCACAGTGGTTTTCGTTGGATTAACCTTCAACCCCACTGAGACACACCACCCACTAGTGATATCTAGACCCCTCTGTATTATGTCACATAGGGTTTCTTCAAACTTTCCTCTAGCAATAATGACGACGTCGTCAGCATATCCCTGACAGGCAATGCCGACGTCCGTCAGTTTGTAGAGGAGCTCATCCACCACCAGGCTCCACATTAGGGGTGACAAAACCCCCCCTTGCGGACAGCCACGAGTAGTGCGGGAGCGGATGGTCCGTGAGCCCACCACAGTCTCTACCGTTCTTGTAGACAACATTTCCATCATCCATCTGGCGGTTGTTCCATCCACCCCCCTTCTAACAAGGGCTCTGCCAACCGCCTCATGGGAAGTATTGTCAAACGCGCCTTCTATGTCCAAGAAGGCACAGATGGCCGTTTTCTTAGCATCTAGGGTCCTCTGGATTACATCTGTCAGCCGATATAGAGCGGTATCCGCCCACCTTCCCGCCCGATATGCGTGCTGACAGGGGTGCAAAGGCACCCTCTCCAGAACCCCTGTCCTGATATAGTTGTCCACGGCCTTCTCCATAGTCTTTAAAAGAAAAGACGTAAGGCAGATAGGCCTAAAGGACTTGGGCAAGGTGGCGTCCCTTTTCCAAACCTTGGGGATAAAGACCACCCTAGCCCTTCTCCACGGCCTCGGTATATACCCGAGTGCCAAACTGCTCCGAAAGATCTTAACCAAGTGTGGAAGAACCTCCCCTAGGCCCTTTTGTAGGAGGGCCGGGAAGATCTCATCCACACCAGGCGACTTGAAGGGCTGAAACTTATTTATTGCCCATTCTATTCTTAGTGGCGTGCAGATGGTTCTGGCCACCTCCCAGTCATCCCTTACCGGTCTGCTGGGCCCTATCGTGTCAGTACCATCCTCTGGTGGCAGACTCCCCGGAAAGTGGGTCTCCAGCAGGAGAAGAGCACGTTGCTCCCCATCCTGCGTATAGCTGCCATCAGGTCTTTTGAGTGACATCAATGCTCCAACACCGTGTTTGGCCATTGCCTTATGCAATCTGGCTGCCACGGGTGCGGAGCTGATGTCCTCACAGAATTTCTTGTAACTAGTTCTTTTAGCTTTTCTAATCTCCTTGTTGTAGGTAGTAAGCGCCCGCGTGTAGCTCTGCCAATCCCCAGTGCGCTTGGCCCTATTAAAGAGCTTGCGCACTTTGGATCTTAGATTGGACAGATCTCTGCTCCACCAGGGGACGTCCCTACCTACAGCACCGGAGTCTACTCACGGGGCAACTGTCTTCAAAGGCGCCTACCAGCGCCTCATTCAGTTCCTCTACCCTATGCTCCAGCTCCAAACGACACTGCGGCGCCCTCGCAGTGCCGGTACGATTTAGAGCGCAGCTCAAATTGGTGACAAATTCCTCCCAATTTGTACGTCTGGGGTTTCTCCACTCTGCTCCCCCATCGCCAAGCCCCTCCAGACTGAATGTAATAATTCGATGATCTGAAAGGGAAGGCTCATCCGAGACTTCCCAGCTCCCGACAAACTGCCCGATGCTAGGACTACCAAAGGTAATATCCAGAACCTCCTGCCTTGCCCTAGTTACGAACGTAGGTGACGCCCCGACGTTGAAAATATCTAGGTTATATTGGAGGATAAACTCTAAAAGGTACTCACCTCTTCTGTTGTTTCTTCTGCTCCCCCACACTCTGTTGTGGGCGTTCGCATCGCATCCAATGAGGAAAGGCAGCTTCCGCTCCCGGCAGTATTCTACCAACCTCTGAACCTCCGCCGGCGGTACATCCCTGTCCCCAGCGAAGTAACAGGATGCTATCACAACGGCGCGGTTGTTACCTCCATAATTCAAGTGGGCCAAAATGGATACCAGATCCCGCGTCGTAAATTCTGAAAAACATGTATAGTTAATATTATTTCTGATCAGGATGCAGGCCCTAGGATTTTCACTTTTAGCATCCCATACTACCTTACTGTACTTACCTGACAGTCCACAAATCCGTCCTTTGACTGTCCACGGCTCCTGAATCAGCACCAGGCTAAGTAGCTTTTTGGCGAACAACCTCGCAATGGTGGCCGATGCCCCCTTTGCATGGTGTAGGTTCACCTGGGCTACCCCGGTACTCATTCCCGAGGGGTGCTTGCTCATGGGAGGGTGGGGGGATCACCCCCTCCTCCCCCAGAAGGTTCTCCTCCTCCTCGACCGAGAGGCTTGCCCGGAGGGCTGAGAGATCCATTGCTCCCATGTCTCCCAGGCTCTCCCGTCGCTGAGAATCGTACTCGAGCTCCGGGGATAAACTCTCCCTCGGCGGCTCCTCCGCTGGAGTAGAGGACAAAGGAGCTTGCTGCTCCTTATCATCCCCTTCGCCCTCCAGCTTCTTCCAGCCTCTAATGGGGAGCTTCCCAAACCGAAATCGGATGGTTCCTCCTCCCCTCCTGACCGCCTCGAACGACTGACTGATCGTCGATCGCGGCGGTCATCAAGAGACCTCCATTCTCCTCTTTACACACGAGGATCTTCCAGATCTTCGTGTTTACTCCCACGTTCTGGGCATCCACCAAGGCCAAGACCTTCATGGCTGGGAAGCCATGCCCTTATCCGCACTCCTTGGAAAGAAGGTAGTGATGGTGTGCATAAGGCGCGTCAATATATATGTTCTCTTACTACAGAAAATACTCTCTATACCAAACAGTGAGCTGTAAAGGCTCCTAGGAAGAAAAAAATCTGAGGGTCTGCACTGGACTCGACCCGCGACCTCGCGTGAGAGTCCAGCGCGCTACCACTGAGCTAATCTCTTCCCTAATAGCTTGCTTTTTAAATGAATAGAGTTGCCCAAGTATGTCTGAACCTAGTATCTCTACCATTGATTGTGAATAATGATTATTACAGGATGCCTTATGTAAAAGCTGTTTTATTAGAAAATGAGAGACTGACTCCTGTGGCTCCAGTCTTGGGTCCTAGAAGAGTCTTAAAAGATATCTCTATAGGAGGATACACAATTACAAAGGTAAAACAATTCATTTTTTTTTTTCACTAGTTTCAATTTTATGTCACTAAAGATTAGAAATATATAAATTTGTAAAAACAAAATAGATTTTTGACAATTAGATTTTCGTTTAAATTAATTGTTTTGTCTAACTGTTTTTGTTTTTAAATCCAGAGTCCTTAATACTTTCAGTAAATCTTTATGAAATTTTTGACAATATAATATGAAGTGCATATATTTCTACTTATTTATTACCAAGTCCAGGAATACCACTAATAAATTTCTAATCCTAGGATTTTATTTTCTGACTAAACGAATGCTTCGCACGTAATGTATGTATTTATAATTAAAGTATTTTAAATGCAATTAAATTGTAGAATACCACAGTTTTATTCAATATTCTACCTTCTTCACGTGATGAAAATATATGGAAAGATCCGACAGTTTTCTCACCTTTAAGATTTCTGAAGAATGACCTTCAAACAGAGAAAGAAAAACTTTATACTTTTGGAAAAGGTACGTTTATGTTTATATTTCTTTGCATAAAGACTGTGATATTTCTTTATGTTTTTAGAAGAATCTTGTATATAAATAATAATCTGGATCGTTGTCTGTTCGTTGTTTCCTTCGGTTTTTAATGTTTCTTTTTTTCTACTTGCTCGTATGATGAATTAATTGTAAAAATTTGTTTGTATATTTGTAAAATTTGTACAATCCGAAATGCTGAACATAATTTGATAGTACAAGTCAGATGGATTGTAACATAAGCCATGTTCTATTTCAGTTTTTCTGCTAGCAATAGTGTTTATGTGAAGCATCAAACATATTTTGGCTCTTTTATTATTAATATCAACCCCCTAATAAATTTTTTTTTTTGCATTGACTTATAGTCATTCAGCCTGCATCCATTTCAATTGTTATAATATTGTAAGAGTTACAGCTGCGCACCTATACATGTCGAATATGCTGACCTTTACATTCGCAGGCAGACTCTAAATTCCTTGGTTCATTCCTCCACAAACTTTTTTACATTTTATCTTTTAACTAACTAACTAATTTAACTAACTTAACATAAATGAAAATATATAAGATTACAATTGATTGAACAAAAACAATTTCCAATAATTTGTTTGTCTCCAATAAATATTTCTCGTTATAGTAATTCCTGTACGAGATAACATAATAAAAAGTAGTTCTTTTCAAAATATTGGAGTCGCGGAAAAACAATTTCTGCGACTATCTCAAATCTCAGTAAGAATGTTTTTTTTACTTTCTCTTATATCTGGTAAGGGGAAGTATTGCAAAAACCATCAACCGGAATTGCGACTTTACTGAATATTTTCCCAGTTCTTCGTGATTTTCTAAATACAGCTCCGTTGATTGTGCGGTGTTAATAAAGTTGCACTGAGCAAATAGTGAGTTGTCTTCGCGGTCCATCCGTTTATTTATGATTGAACGTATCCCGATATATATTATATATATATATATATATAATATATATATGTGTGTGTGTGTGTGTGCAGAAGTTGGCGCGAGGTAGGTGCACTAAATTAGTTAGAACAATTTAAAGTTTGAAAAAATTCAGGTTTGAATAGAATTTGTCAATTGGAATTTCTAAATTAGAGACAGAAAATGGGGTTGAGCTCTTTAAGTTACTTTTTTTATTTTTTTTTAATGTTACAATTATTTTTCTTTTATAGGCAAACGAAGATGTCCCGGTGAAAAGTTAGCTAAAGGATTTATATTTTTGTTTTTTACAAGTTTCTTGAACCATTTTAAAATATTAAATTCTGATGAGAATTCCATACCACCTTTACAATACTTACCTGGTATAGTACTTTCTCCAGTACCTTATGAAGTGACATTGATACCAAGGCATGCTTCGGCTTCAGAACCTAACACTAATCCTTTAAATAATGAGTAAGTAAAGGAAATTGTGTAGTGTACATATTTCAATTTTATTCTTTCTTGTACCAGCCTTTGTACACTTTTGTTTAAAAATATTTACTTCTTGTACATAAAGATCAAATAATAATGCAAACAATAAAATAAATAATAATTGCTGTTGCGAACTGCTGAGAGTATTGACAAGATTGACTTAATAGAGAAGCCATCGAAACTTGTGGTGATAGGTAATGTCGGTTTAAATTGCTAAGAATCTCTTTAGGTGAAGAGATTCACTGTAAAACTCGCTTTAGGCAAGAGACAGGAAAAGGCTTAGGTAAGAGAATTCTTGGGCCGCACGATAGTATCGTGGATCTAGGATACATTAACCAGAAATATGGCATGCTCATTTACTTTCAGGGTTAGCTAATCACGATGAACAGTTAAGTGTTAACATAAAACTTTAGTATGTTGTAAATATCTTTTTTTAATAAACTATCATTTATATCTTACCTATCTCTCTAAGTCTCTAGATCTATCTTAAATGCTATAAAGAGTGAGGAAGCGAAGGATCCAATTTATAATTACGTATCTTGCGTGGCAAATGGGAGGAGCTAGACTGTATTTGTACCAATTGTGATGGATACCAGAAATATATTTTATTTGAAAAATATCATTATTGAAGAATATTCTAACATTCGCTGGCAGAAAGGGTACACCCAGGTAGAAGACAACCGTTCTAGATGAAAAGTATCGAACGCTTTCAATAATATAAATTCCAGAGAGAAGTACTGTGAAATGTACTTTGATGGTGGTGTATTGTTTGTGAAGTAGTAGTAGCTAGTGGCGAGAGCGGTTTTGTAAAGGGCTGTATGTTTAAGGAGATGAGAAATAAGAATAGAGAATAAGAACCACTTTTAAATAATTTATTCATATATTAAATTAGTAAATTTACAAGACAATTATTAATTTTGAATCTTGAATTAACTTACGAATGCAAGGAAACAAATAACTAGTAGCAAGATTGTTTGAATCTCAAATATTCACTTAAACTGGCACTGATGTTCTCTCTGAGAATAATACTGGTAGAATGTCTAATTCAGACTGTCTTGAAAGAATGCCCTCTCTTGGTAGTTCAAGTCCTCTCCTTTGAGAAAGGCAAATGACAAAGCTAACCAAGTTCTATGAAATCTTCTGTAACTGTAGTCTTCTACCTGGGTGTACCCTTTTTGCCAGCGAATATTAGAATATTCTTCAAAAATGATATTTTTCAAATAAAATATATTTCTGGCATCCATCACAATTGGTACAAATACAGTCTAGTTCCCCCTATTTGCCACGAAGATACGTAATTATAAATTGTATCCTTCGCTTCCTCACTCTTTATAACACTTAAGATAGATCTAGAGACTTAGAGAGATAGGTAAGACATAAATGATAGTTTATTAAAAAAAGATATTTACTAAAGTTTTATGTTTACACTTAACTGACATGTACAGCATTGCTAATCCTACTCGCTTAGTCGGGATTTTGGCTTAATTTTAATTAGTTACTTACAAAAGTGTTTAAAAAATACAAAATTAAAAATTTTCTCCTTATACCCAAGTAATTCAATAGTGAAATTAAACATTGACCAGCATCACTTACAAAATTTTACAAACCTATTGTTTGCACAAATAAACAATATTATCACTAATAATAAACAAATTCAGAACTGTGTAAATATATGTTTGTATAAATAACATAGACTAATACCTCCTTCTAGTAATTAACTCACTATCTCTCCTTCACAGGTATCGTCTCTCTTTAGTTTTCAATTTTTAATGTTTAATTTACTTTTTTAGGGTTCTTTTTTTTATTTTTTTTTATTTTTATAATTTAAGTTCGTAATATTAAGTTTATTCTTCTACTCTACAATGCTTCTGTTGTTTCTCTCTACATATTTGTAATTTGGCTATTTCTTGCATTGTTTTATTATAAATTTTAAAAGTAGAAAGTTTTTTGGCTGCAGCCAACAACATTTTGCTACTTTTAAAACAAATATATATCTATATATATAATTAATTCAATTTATCTTTAAGGAAACTGATGCGTCAGCATATTCTGACCGAATCCAGACTCACTGTTGGTAACGGCTGGTCTAGTAATACATGTCCGATGTCTTTAAGACTTGCTCGAAACTTTGTTTTAATAGAAGTTACCGTTGAAAAAGCCGATCCCGTCAGATACGTGGTAGCTAAGGGAAGAGTTGTCATAGCTAGTTCTGGATATTCAGATTTGATATCAGTCTAGAGAGAGTTTAAACTCTAATTATAATATTCTCTTAAAGAATCAGGAACGCCAAGTTTAGAAGATGACCCATCCATTCACCTGACCATTTCTCTTAACAAAAGAAGTTTCGGATCCTCCTAGGAACCTTTTGCTACAACTCTTAATAGAGCGTCACTAACTCGTAGATTGATCAAGAGATTAATATCTTCTGGTATTCTGAGTGTATGCAAAGTTTTTATATGTTAGGTATATCAAGAAGTTTCTGATGTTGAAAGTCTACGTCAACTGGAGTCCTTGACAATATATCGGCGAGTACTTCATTTTTCAGTAAATGCTACATTCTTTGTAATATTTTCGGTTTACATAATAATAATAATAATAGTGCTTTATTTACAAAAAGAAAAAACAAAACGTACGCTACTTTTATATGTATATATATAATAATATCTACACTTATGGCTTGAAATATTCCGTCAGAAGGGGACGGTTTAATAATCATTACTAAGCATTAAATTTTGTAACACTTCAAATTCTACTAATCAACAACCACCAATAATATAAGGGAAAATATGTTTTCCTTAAAGATTTGTAATTATAACACACGACTTACATTTTTTTTTTTTTTAACAACTCAGTACTTTATTACGATCACTTTTTAAATACACATACTCTAGAGCAGTTGCCACTTTTGCGATGGCAGGTTCGCAATAATTATGAACTATAGTCTAAGAATGCCTAAGGGCATTACACGGGGGAGTGGCAATATTCATTAAATCGAGTTGTGACTTTAAAGTTTTAATGAAAGTTAACTGCTTAGCATTGGAATCAATATGTGAAGTTACCGCTATAGAGACAGGAAATATCTTAATTATTACAGTGTACCGTCCGCCAAATTCTGACTATGACATATTCATTGATAGAATGGATAAGATATTCAATTATATCAGTAATTTCAAGAAAAGGGCTGTGATATTGGGTGATTTTAACATCAACTTTTTAACTAGTACTAAGTTGGTATCTGATTTTAGAAATTTATGTAATAGCTACGGGTTTGTTATAACAATTAGTGAACATATTAGGCTTAATTCTTGTTTAGACAATATAATAGTAAATTTTAGTGTTTTTGGTGTTCGTTACGACCGTTGTATTCAATGTTGAAAATGGATTTTGAGGTTCGGTCAAACACAAGAACTCTTTTTTAAATTTCTACCGACGTTTCGGCAAATTTATTGCCCTCTTCAGGTCTGTACAATTAATAGATAAATTTTCTATTAATTTTAGAACAGACACCAAAAACCTATCCCTCAGCTATAACAATCTCCTGGAATTTCCAAAACAACATACAGACTAAGACACGGTTTTCCCATCCCCTCTCCTAGCCCTTTATAAACCTTGACCCATCCAATGTCCGTAACACTTGGTGATGATATGTCACAGGTTATACTAGATTATTAATTACTACTGGAATTCTCACTAAAAAATTTTTGTAAGTACATTTCCTAATTTATTTTCATACTGTACTCATATATGCCACACACATATATATACATATTTTATATTTTTTTATTTTTATTTTTTTATGAGTATTATTTAATAGTTGCGATTTAGCTTAATATTGATCGGTCTACAATAATTTAAAATATATTTAATTGTACTCTATATATATCATATTTTGTACTCAGTTTATTTTATATTGTTTACTTTAAAATTTTTTATTCTGGTAATATTTAGTTTAAGTTCATATTTTCTGTTAGTCCTTGTTTTTTGATATGTATTTCAACCTTTGTACAGACCCTGAAGAAGGCAATAAATTTGCCGAAACGTCGGTAGAAATTTAAAAAAAAGTTCTTGTGTTTGACCGAACCTCAAAATCCATTTTCAACAGTAAATTTTAGTTTAGAAGAAAGCAATGTGGGAGTGATAAACCACCATGAAAGCGATCACCTTGGCCAATATATCAGCATAGCTGAGCATCTGAAAGTTAATGACCAGTTGAAAAATATTAAATGGATAAGATTGATGAAAGAAGAACACTTTAATATATTCTCTGTTCTACTAAGTCAGATTAACTGGGATTCAGTACTAAGTACAGGTGATATAAATGAAGACTTCAATATATTTCTATCTAAATTAATTAACTGCTACACTTACAGTTTTCCCAAAGTAAAGCGTTATATAAGGAAAAAAGTCGAAGAATGTATGGTATACGGAAGAATTAAAAAAACAGAGGGATGCACTAGATCTGTTATTTGAACTGAGTAAAACTGTGAGGACTGGAGACCATCTTAACAGATACCGTAAATTAAAAAAATTATACAGGGAAAATCTGAAAAAAGCGAAAAAAAACAATAATGGGGAGTTCCTGACAAAGTCAGAAAACAAGAATAAAGCGGCATGGAAAGTGATTAGAGGAGATAAGAAATTATGTGAGGTTGATACTTCGGTGAGTGCAGAAATGTTTAATACTCACTTTGTGAAGCTGCTACAAGTCTCTTCTTTAATGCAGGGTGGAGGCTCGTTTAATAACGAATCACATCAGGATTGGTGCTCAAAAGTGGAATTAAAATTGAAAGAAGTCAGTGAAGACAGTGTTTTGGAAGTGGTGAAAGGAAAGAAGAGTGAAGATTACTTTGGTCTTTCTAATTTCTTTATTAAGAAAACTATACACTTATATATTACACCACTCACTAATTTTATAAACCGTTTTATAGCAGATGGTTGCTTTCCTACAGTGTTGAAGATAGCGAAGGTGGTTCCTGTACACAAAAGGGTAATTTGAATGATCCCAACAACTACCGTCCAGTGGCTTTGGTGCCGGTCTTATCCAAGGTAATAGAAAAAGTGGTGGCTTGTCAGTTGTTAACATACCTGGAAGAAAATAATTTAATTATTAATACACAATTCGGCTACAGAGAAGGCTATGGTGCGGTTGATGCAGTTTGTAAACTTGTAGAAGAAATAATGGAGGCCTATGAAAATAAAGAAAAATGTATAGTGAGTTTTTGTGACTTGAGTAAGGCTTTTGATATGGTTAACCACGGAATATTTCTTTTAAAATTAAAAAAATACGGAATTAGGAGTATCACATGGAATTTCTTCCATGAATATATTACGAATAGAAGACAGTATGTGCATTACAATTGTGAAAACTCGGAAGTAGCTGAAAGTAACTGTCCCGCAAGGATCTGTTTTGGGACACTTTTATTTTTATTGTATATCAATGAAGTGGGAATAATTTTTCCCAAAAGAAATATTTTGTACGCTGACGACACGACGCTCATTGCCAAAGGAAGGGATTTAATAACGGTAACAGAGAGAACACAAACAAATATTCCATGTTTGAAAAAGTGGTTGGAGGAAAATAAGCTGATTCTCAATGAGAGCAAAACAAAGAATATGGCTTTCAGTATTCGTAAAGAAGGAGAACAGAATGACACGATAGTGTTTCTGGGGATTACATTGGACAGTCAGCTATCTTGGAAAATCCGCATTGACTCTCTGAGGAATAGACTATCTCAGATAGTCTACTTACTAAGGAAATTACGAGATGAAGTTCCTTCGGAAATATTGAGGATGACTTATTTTGCGTTATTCCATGCCAGAATGAGCTATGGAGTGGAGCTATGGGGATCCTCATCTGATACTGTTAAAATTTTTAAAGTGCAAAAAAGAGCGATTAAAACTATGTCGAAAAAAAAGTTACATGAAAGTGGAAGACCACTTTTTCAAAAGCTACAAATTATGACTCTGCCTTCTTTGTACATATACAAGCTGGCCTAAGGCAAAAAACAAATAAAGATGCAGTGACTAGAGGAACTCAGCACCAGTATAACATAAGAAGCAAAGAAAATATTGACTTACCTGTGACAAGGTTAAAGAAAACAGAATGGCTTCCAAATGTTGTTTCAATAAGAAAATTTGAGATGATTTTGAAAAAGTTTGTAAATTCCCAACTGTTTTTATAGTGTAAAAGAATTCACTGATACAAACTGGAGCATTAACGACTTTAAACTAAAGTGAATAGCTTGATATTTGTTTGTTTGGTGGTTGGAGTTCTGTGCTAATTTTTTTTTTTTTTTTTGCATTGCGGCTATTCTGGCATTACCTTTTGTTTTATTCGGTTCTGAAGAGTATCATAGAATTAAAAATTTATTTTTATGTCTAAACTGTATTTAATTATTAAACTATAGGTTTGATTTATATTTTTTAAAATTTCTAAATAGTTGAAGGGAGCCTTTAGTATTTTATATAGTTCATCTAGTAGAATTTTTCTCTGCTTATCATATTTTTTGCATGTCTAATCATATGTTCCGGATCCTCTTTTTCTTTGCGTAAATTACACAGGTTCGACTCTTTTTGGCCAATTCTTGCTAGGTATGCTCCACATATCGCATGGTTCGATCTAATCCTATTTATTGTTTTAATATCTTTTCTTGGCAGGGATAGATTATAAAACCAGGGTTTTCTTCCTACTAAAGGTGTGAATCTCTTATAAAAGGTTCCTTTAGCACTTATTTCGTATGACTGTTGCCAATATTTGGTTTGCTCTTCTCGACACTTAGAGTTTAAATCGTAGGCTGGAGCCTTATGAAAAATCAGAGTGCCTTCTGTATGTGCTGTTTTAGCCAAATTATCGGTTATCTCATTCTCGTGTATGCCTGCATGACCTCTAACCCAAATAAATTTTACCTGCTTATTTGCCTCATAAAATTTCCATCTTTTTTTCAACAGCAGTACTAGCGAAGATGTGTGTGTTTGGTAATTTACATTTGCCAGAACTTCAAGTACACTTCTGCAATCTGTTAGTATGGCGTATTTGTTGTAGGGTAGATTCTCAATGTATTCAAGAGCTTCAATAATTGCTATTAATTCTGCAGTATAATTTGACGTGAATTGGGGCAGCCTGAATTGCCTTGACTCGTTTAAAGCTAAGCCAAATATCGCTGCTCCTACATTGTTTGCACTTTTGGACCCATCAGTAAAAATCAAATGATAATTTGGTGCTATACTGAGAATATCATGCTTAAATACCCGGTTGACTATGTCTGTTGGTGTTTCTTTATAGTCCAGTAAGTAACAGACATCTGCTGTAAATATTATCCTCCTCATAATCTGCTTCAAATATCGGCAATTTATTTGATCTGTAAATGTCCATCTGAAAATAAGAAATGTCCATGAAACTTTCTATAATTAGAGGAGTGACTTTTCTGCGCCAGTAAGCGTAAGTTAGGAACATTGTAGATACTGAGCGATTTTGCGTGATATCTGAGGCGTATTGGCCATGGTTTTGACTACATAGCGATCGCTTAACATTCTTCTTCTAACATCCAATGGCGGATCAGAGGCCTCAGCTAACATTACATCTCTTGGGTACTTTTAAGATATCCAAGGATAGTCTAATACATCCATTTTGTATCTTTTCTAGTGCTCTTAATTTTTCTTTGTTCGCTCTATTATAAAAAATTGAATTGAAATCTATAACGGCTCTAATTGTGGATCGATAAAAAAGCAGACAGGTAGCAGGATCTGCTCCCCATTTATGGTATGCTATCATTCTTAAGGCATTCATATATTTTTCAGTTTTCTTGATTGTATATTCCATGACAATTTACGATCTAAATACAGTCCCAGAAATCTTACCTGAAATTCACATGGAAATCTCACATCACCTAACTCTACACTGTGCCCTAGAGACACATTCCTCTTTCTTGTAAACGGACATACAATTGATTTTTCAGCCGATATAGTTAAACCATTACTTGTACTCCAATCGTTTAGGACTTTCATTACGTCATTTAATTTTTCTATGCAGGATTCGAAAGTTTTTTGAGTCGTGTAAATGCAGATATCATCGGCATACTGGATTATATTGGCTGATGGAGATATTTTTTCTTCAAGTTCATACACATATATAGCATACAGAAGACAACTTAGGATGCTTCCTTGAGCTAATTTAAATTGGCTGGTTTCAGGCCCAAATAACCGACCGTTTACTCTCACATAGACACTCCTATCAGAAATTAAATCTATAATTCTGTATGCATATTCTGAAGGGAACCCCAACTTTACCATTTGCTTATACAATAAGTGTAGGTGAACATTATCGTATGCACCGCTTATATCAAGAAGTAGACCCATCAGAGCCTGATTTCTTGTAAATGCCATTTCGATATCGCATATTAGAGTAGTATGACAATCATATATGCTTCTGCCTTTTCTGAAGCCATATTGTGTGCTGGAAGAAGATTCTTATTCTCTAAATACCACTCTAATCGGGCCTTCAGCATTCTTTCGAATGTTTTAAGTAAGCATGATGATAAGGAGATGGGACGATAAGAGTCGCTATTGTTCGGAGTCTTTTTTGGTTTAAGTATGGGAACTATAATGTAGGTTTTCCAGGCTTTAGGGAAAATACCTGAAATCCAGATATTGTTGAAAATGGCTAAAAGCATTTGTTTAGCGGAGGGGGGTAGAGGTGTATCATAGTGTATGTTATCAGCACCGGGCGATGTGTTAGTTTTATGTTTGATAGCCAGTGTCAGTTCATCTGTTGTAAAAGGCTTTAAAAGAAATTGTTATTGGCCACTATTTATTTGTTGAGGAATATTAGTAGTGACATAAGGAGGACAAAGTTTGTTCAAGAAATCTTCAACCCAGTCTCCAGCTATTACAGGTGTGCTATTATTTGCGTATGAGACATTAGTTAATCTCTTTAACGAGTTCTATACATATTTCATATCTGAATTTCTGTTAAGAGTTTCACAGAATGATCTCCATGATTTTCTCTTACTCTCGTTAATGATTCTCCTCGCCCTGGCAACCGCTCTCTTATATTCACAATAATTAATAAAAGTACTACTAGATTTATATTGGGTAAATGCGTGTTTTCTATTTTCTATTGCTTTACAACAATCTTCGTGTCACCAATGTCTCCTGAAATTTAGGTTTGAGTTGTATTTAGTTTTAGGTATTGCTATTTCACTGGCTCTGTTTATATTATTCACAAAGGAGTCATAATCTAGTGGAGAATTAGAATTTTCTTGTACTGATGTATACTCTTCCATGAGAGTATAATATTTACTCCAATCGGCCTTTCTAATGTTCCATTTTTTTAATATTGTGTTTGAATTACTATGAGGTATTGAACAATTATTTGTATTAATTATAATGGTAGGTGATTACTTCCCATCGGGTCCTGTAATACTTTCCACTTAAAATGTGTTGCAATGTCGGGTGATGTTAATCGTTAAGTCAACGGCAGAATTATTTATTTGATAAAAATTATTAAAAAGAGTTGGGGAGCCGTCATTTAAAACTATTAAATTACTATTATTTATTGCAGTTAGAAGCTGCCTGCCCCTACTATTTGTCAGAGTGCAACCAAAAAGTTGGTGGTGGGAGTTAAAGTCACCTGATAATAGAAAGGGAAAGGGTATGTTTTTAAATAAACATTCCCACTGTTGAGAGGTTATGATATTGTTAGGTATGTGTATAAAGACACCAAAGTTAATGGTCTGTTATTAAATTGTATGTTAATTCCAACCATCATAACATTGTTTATATTTGGCATGTTATTTACTGTATTATAATGTATGTTTCTTTTTATAAAAACAGCCACTCCACCTTTACCGTCTTGCCTATCTTGTCTTATAATATTATAACCTGGAAAAGTTATAGTTTTTCCAGGCTTAAACCATGTTTGTAATATCAGGCGGGGTCACAGGCCGCGCTCTTTTAGGGGGTTCTCGATTCGATATTCGGAAATGTACTTTTATTGTTAAGATCGGGCAAATTGTTTAGTACAGCCGCACGAAAAGATTTTGAATTTATTTTTTCTTTCGCCTCTGAGAAAGATAAAGTTTCTTCCATCATGAGATTCCTGATTATTTTTTGCTTATTAAATTCTGGGCATTTATTTTTTTCTAGAGCAGAATGGGGGCCTCCACAATGGATGCATATTATATCACTGGAAGTGCAATTTTTACTCTCGAGATTCTGTCCACATTTAGGACACCTCAATTGGCTCTTACAATTTTTACTAATGTGGTCATACCTTAAGCATTTAAAACACTGCGGATTTCTCGGTACGTAGGGCTCTACTTGGCATCTCACATAATGCAACAAAATGTACTGTGGTAAAGATAAACCTCTAAATGTTAGAATAGCGGTCTGAGTTGAAATTAATTTATCCTTCCCATCTGCATCTTTCACTTTTCGTTTTACTGTTTTAGCATTGATCACTTGAATATTTTCGTATCCCATTGGCTTTACCTCGTCAAGTATTTGCTCATCAGATAAATCTAGGAACACACCCCGTATAACGCCCTGCCTCTCGAGCATAAGCTACAAAATTTTTCCTACTCAATATTTCTGATTTAATTAACAAATTAGCGCTCTCTCTATTACTAAGTTGAACCTTTATTCTATTTTGCCCAATTCTTTTAACTTCCATGACTTGATTTCTCAAATCAGGATGACTTTTGAAAATAATATTACCAACCGCCATGGGATGTATTCTACTTATCCCATTACCATCCCCAACACTTTCTATGAATACATGGAAAGGCCCTTTGTCTATTGCCTCATAAAATCTCTGCTCTATAACCTTTCTGCCCTCTAATGCCCCAGCTGCCTCCATCTCCGTCTCTTTATCTGGCGGAATTTTCCGCCCATCATTATCCAAGCTCATTACTTGGTAAAGAAAATACACTTACCAAATAGAAGTTCAATAAAAAGTACAAAGAGAAAATAATATTAAAATTACCGCACGAATGGGAAAAGAAAAGCATAAAAATAAAAAAGGGAAAATAGAGAAAAGAAAAAATAAGGAAAAACTGAAATTAAAAAATAATGATAAACTTCAATAAAGAATAGATGAATAAACAACAGATACAATACTAGTAGCGCACTTTGAGGTTACATTTACTACCTGAAAGCTGGAATCATACTAATAGTGCTAATTTAGTTTACATAATATTACAGTTATTGTAAATATTTTATATATTCTTATGAAGTATTGTTATTGACGTGCCTTTTGTATTTGTATGTTCAGGTTGAAATAAATAAAAAAAAAAAATAATAATAATAATAATAATAATTATATGCGATTACAATAAATTATCATTTTTTGTTTTTAATGCACTACGAAACAAATAAAATTATTTACAATGTTCTGGATTAAAATATCTTTTAATTTTTATTATTTGGTATTTATTAATTTTTTAGTAATGATTAATTTCAATAAATTGTGTAATTTTGTATTTACATTGCGATTCGAATTTATCTAGCAGACGGAATACCCTAAGTTATCATTTGAGTTTTCTCTCTTTATCGCCGATCGCTTTTTGGTTGAGCTGGTCTTCTGGAATGCATCTGCTGCATCTGTATCCTCCCCCAATAAATCTTCCCACGTAATTAATATCCCCTTTCTCTCCTAGCATCACCGCTTTCATAATCTCATTGATATTCTTTTCAATTATATTTAACTTTATAACATTGAATAATAATCTAATATTTCTGATTTTAAGAATATTGATTTTGAATCCTTTTTTAGGGTTGCACCCTATGGACAAATAAGGCGTATCTCGGCATTACATGGAAAGCTTCTTAAATGAGGATCCTACATATTACGATGATAGATTTGCTTAGTTTATTTCTAGTTTATGTAATTATTACAAATAAAAATGCAGTGTTTTATATATAAATATTTAATAGTATATCGTCTGGTACAACCTTTTCATATTTTTATAATTCTATTTTTACTAATATATAGCAAAAGTGAATTATAATTCTTGAAATATTTATATATTGTATACTATTATTTCATTAAAATATGTTAATGTTATTATAGTAATATTTCTTTTTGTATATAAAATTTACTAAAATTCATGTAATTTATTCATATAGCATATAAATTAGTTTTTTAAATATTTCAACCATGCTTTTCTCTTTGGCTAGTTGTATAGGTAATGCATAAAACATTATTTTTAAGAAATCAATTATGCATATTATTCTCGCACCAAATTGGCTTGACTTAAATATTTACTAAATAGATGATTCGTTCATAATAAAGTAGGTACATGAAATGTTAAATTATTTTATTCGCTATATCTGAGCAAATTAAAATATAATTGTTAATCTTGCCTTTGATGGATTGATAATCTAGATAATTACTAATTGTAATCTGTCACTCTCTCTTCAAAGAATATGGACGCTATGATGTGATGTAGATCTTTTTTGTTACTTAAAATGGAGACCGTTAGTAAAGTCCTAATATTACTACACTAATAAATATCTATTTATATATTATAATCTCTTGATATACTTTTGAATAGTATTTCATTGAATTACCCTACTTTGGGAGTATACATAGGTGGGGATTATAATTGTAGAATAGGTTTATTAAACGCTATTGACCCTGAGATTTGTGTTGACTTGCCGATAAGTGAAACTCGTTTGTCTTGTGACAAAATAGTGAATTCAAGAGGGAAAGAATTAGTATTATTTATGGAAAATAATGGTTATATTGTGTTGAATGGGAGAACGAATAGTGATGTAAATGGTCAGTTCACTTTTTTAAGTACTCTGGGCAAAAGTACGATCGACCTAATATGGTCTAATTTTACTGGTTTAAATCGGGTTTCCGATATGAAAGTTTCTAATTCTATAATTATCTCTGATCACTTACCCTGTATACTTTGTCTTTCATGCGAACCTTACGGTACTACAATCGAACATACTCAAAATAAATAAATCGAATTTACAAAAACAATTAGTTCATGGGATGTTAATAAGTCAGAATTATATATTAGCTCTCTTAAAAACATTGACTTCCCCTTATCTGGCTCTGTTGATTCTTTGTACAGTAATTTTTTAGGTATATTAATATCATTAGCACGGAAACTGAATATATTATACGATAAAACTCATTATACTCATAATAACTCAAATTTTGTCAATAAACCGTGGTTCACATCTGATTGTTATAATGCCAAATTTTCTATGAAACTTGCTTTTAAATTATTCATATCTAATGAATTTAACGCTGGTAAATTTTTAGATTTTACTCAGAAAAGAAGCTATTATAGAAAAATTTTAAAGGAAGCTAAATTAAATTATTATAAAAATCTTGACGCGACTTTTAATAATATTGGAGACTCAACATTTAACATTTTGGAAAACTATTCGCCACCTTAATTATAAAGAATTCAAACAAAACGAAATTTGCATTGCTACTTGGAATTCTTATTTTAAACAACTGTATGAATCGAGATTAGTTATAGATTTAACACTAAATGACGTTACTCATCCTTATTTCGATGCAAGTTTTACTTTTAACGAAATTAAATTAGCTATCAATAACTGTAAATTAAATAAAGCGTCAAGTCCTGACGGTTTAACTAACGAATTCTTTAAATATCTTAATGATAATGGTCTAATATTTATTGAAAATTTATTTAACAAGATCTTAAATGATGAAAAAGTTCCGTCAGCGTGGGGGAAGTCAGTGATATGGTTCTTTTGTATAAAAAGGGCAACCCCAAACTGCCAGAAAATTATCGGGGCATTTCATTGTTAAATTCAATTACCAAAATATTTACCCAGGTGCTTAGTAATCGTCTCTCTAACTGGATCGACGATTAGCAGAGTGCCAGAATGGCTTCCGGAAAAATAGAGGCTGACAGACAGTCTGTTTACTCTTTCATCGATTGTCGGTAAACAGTTAATGAAGCCAAAGAGGAAAGTATATGCCACGTTTGTGGACTTCAAAAAAGCATTTGACACTATAAACCATAAATTACTATGGAGTAAACTCTATCAGTTTGGAATAAGTCGCAAATGGATTGTAATTCTGTCAAGTCTTTACAACCATGCCACCTTCCGTGTTAAATTTTCAAATAACTTTTCTGATACGTTCCCAGTTTCCCGTGGAGTCTTGCAAGGAGATACTATTTCCCCCCTCCTCTTTTCAATCTTCATAGATGATTTTGAGAACTATCTGTTGGAAAACAAGTGTGATACTGTTAGTATAGATCACAATATCGGTGTCTCAGCACTAATGTATGCTGACGATCTCGTGATGTGGTCTAATACCCGAGTTGATGCTCAAAGAAAATTGAACACCCTGGAATTATACTGTAAACATAATTCTCTGGAGGTAAATTCTTCAAAAACAAAAACAATCATTTTTAGTAAAAGTCCTGGAAGAACAAAAAATGAATGCCTGTATTACAAAAAAAATAAAATAGAAATAGTCAGCTCCATTCGATATTTAGGAATTATTATATCAAATTCAGGAGTTTATCACTTTGGCATGTCAAGATATGATCTCGAAGTCGGTTCTGGCTATGAATTCTGTTAGAAAAATAATATATAATTTATTCAAAATCCCCATCTTGTAATTTCAGAATGACATTATTTAATAGCTTAATCAGATCAGTTCTGTTGTATGGCAGCGAGGTATGGGCACTTAGATATTTGGTAAACTTGGAAACTATCCAGATGAAGTATTTTAAATCGTTGTTTTTTTGGCCGAAACAGACCCCAGGGTACATAGTCAGATGCGAATTTGGTTTAGTGCAAATTAAATATCAAGTACTGAAACTGGCCATTAACTGGCGGATAAAAATGTTGCTAATGTGCAATAACAGAATCCCAAAAATATGTTATAAAAGATTAATGTGTATTGATAATATGAGCGACAATAATATTAAATTTAATTGGGTCTGTCAGTTAAAAGAAATTATAATAGAGACAGGTTTTCAATGGTTGTGGGATTGCCAGGACCCTAATCTGATTAAAAAACATAGATATTCATTACTAAATCAGTACAAGCAGGATTTGATAGATTCAGATATCAGGCGAGTGGTTAACTCTGCATACAATACAATTTATAAAGATATCTTTAGTGAAAACAGCACTCAGTTTTATCTACTATCGAATTTTTCGTTTATGAAAATCTGTTTAATTGGTCAGTTTAGGGTCTCCCCTGGCAAACAAATTCATTTATACTTTAAAAAATGTAGTTATAAAATCAACACTGATGAAAAGTGCCCGCTTTGTGATAATAATGAAGTTGAAAACATTTCGCATATATTTTTTGAATGCCCTTTTTTTTACAATTTATAGAAAAAGATACCTTTATAAATATAATAACGATATTGGATATCTGTTAAACCCACAAAGTTATGAACATATAAACAACCTTTACTTTTATATTATTAACTTTATAAGATTAAGATTTACACTGTTCAATTAAATACTACATTATACTGTGTATTCAAAGTTTATATTTAATTTTTTTTTGCATTATGTCATTCAGTTCTTTCTGTTTATTTATATTTTGTAGATTTGACAGTTTTGTTATCTCGCTGGTAGTTATGTAATATCTAAGAACCTTAATTTGGCTTTTTCAAACTTAACTCCACTGTAATTATTTTTTCTTAAATAAAGCAGTATAAAAAAAAAAATAAAAAAAATAAATAAATAAAATAAAAAATATATGTTCACAGTTGAAGATTATTTCATTTTATCTACAGATAAAACAATTTTAAATTTTTTTCAAAATACCTGACACAAAAATAATGATAAGGCAATTTCTAAGGTTATAATCCTTATTAGAGAAGTAAAGGGATGTTTTCAAATCAATTTTGTAATTATACACAAAATTACAAAAGTAATATTTATTGTCAAAAAAGATCAATAATAAAATTGTTTTGACAATATAGAACTAAAAACGAAAAGCAATCTTAAACGGTGGAATTTCTGTTATAGAGTCATTTTCCTGGATACATCTTTAAGCAGTAATAATTCTAAAAACTTGAGGGTACAAAACGTCAGAAATTCGATACACTCGCAATCCGCGAGAATGGTACCCCGCCATCTATCCATATATATAAAAGTGTAAATCATTAAAACCTAATTTTATTTTAACTTGATTGATCCCACCTAAAGCTGTAGTTTAGAAATTATATAGTGAGAATTAAAAGTTATTGTAAGAATAACAGTTGCAAAGTATTTTTTTTTGTTTTTTTTTTTAAATAAGCAATCAAGATGATGCTTGTTTAAGTAGAGAACACTCTGAAACGGAACAAAATACACAGCGAAATGAATGCAGTATGCAATTCAGCAGAGTGCGCTTCTCTCAATTTGTAACGATATAGGCTTCTGTCAGACGTAGAGCCACATTGAGATATAAAATATATGCATAAATATATCTCCACAATAGATAACCTAAAAGAGTGGCGGTAGGGACTCCTAACTACGAGTGATGGTAGACAAAATAAATAGCAATAAAACAAATATTCATGTTTTCAGAGTTAATTGGTAAAGAAGCAGATAAACAATTGCGTTATAGTCACTAATAACAACCAAGGTGACGAAATAAACAAATGTTATACACAACTTCTATTATGCTCGTTTACGGTACACAGCCGGGTGAATGCTTGGGAGACAAAGTGAGAGCAAGTACAGGTCATTAGGTCAGACATACATAGCGACATACATAGTCATTCTACTGTTTCTAATGTTTCTGTTAAGAAGGCTACAGACTGTGCATGTATTCGTGATTCGTGATACGCGATGCCTGATTCGTCCAGTTCATTGTAGTTCGTAGTAATTCGCAAACAGAGCATACAGACTATGCGTTTGTTCAAGAATCGTATGCGTGATTTATCCATGTTCGTTCGCAGTTTCAAATTAGTTCACAGAAATTTGTGGGCACAAGCAAAGCCTATATATTAATTATTTCAGTAGGTACATGTATATTATTTTTAAATTGTATGTACATATTTCTGCTCTGAAAATATGGAGAGTGACGATGATCTGGCAATAGCTAGTGCTGTTTTTATAATCATGGCGCAAAAGAAGAAGAAGTTTTTAAACAAACGGAAAAAACGCAGATGGTGGAGTGTATCACTATTCAAAAATAGAGACAGGTAATTATTAAGTTTATACGATTCATTCACTGGAGTCAGTTCTATACGAAAAAGCGTACATCAGAGCACTCGTATTCTTGTCTGTTATCTTCTTCGGCCATTGTTTTTAATTATCCTTAAAAAAAAAACTAGAACGCGGGATTAAATACAAACATAAACCCCTCGAACAAACTAGCGCGCACAACGAATGGACGAATAAACTATGAACACAGCCCGAAATTCGGCGAATCAGCGGCTCGTGTTGATGCGCAGCCTTTGATATTCGTCAATTTACCGCTCTTGAGAGCGAATTCCTGTGCATACAGGAATCATGTTGTTTACGAATCGATTTTTAACAACAAGTCTCTACACATTATTCGTGAACTGCCCGCGATTCATGAATCGCGAATACATGCATAGTCTGTAGCCACCTTTACACGAAGTCGCGCCTCTCGTCAAGGGGCGCGCCACAGTCTACACTCCGCGACTTGGTGTGCCACTAGCCACACAATCAACAATTGTATTATTAAGTAAGTGCAGTCACACGGACAGAAGAACTCGACATTAAAAATTTTATTTTTGAAACAGATTTCCTTTAAATTTTGCCATAACATAAATATCAAGGTTGTGAGGTTGTCCTTGATAAGTAGTACTTCAAATGATGATTACATGTAATCCAGATGACTTAAAATGCGCCAGTAAAATTGGACAAACCCTAGGAACATTTGAAATCTAAAGTCACAGATTTCTCAAAGCACAAATATATCAGAGCTGCATATTGTTCAGTATTGGCGAAAATTTATATTTCTGAAATCCAAATATGCAGTTTCGTCCCAAATATATGAACATTTATTATTTTATTGCAAAATTTATTCATTTTTTCTTTACTTTTTATTATTACACAAATTTTGCTAGAAATTTAATATTTTCTTATTATTCCAATTTATCAAGTTTTATGTTAAAAATCTACATTTGCTAAGTACATAACATAATTAGTACATCATACATAAATTAGTAGTATTTCATTTCAAACAATTGGCTAGCAAAGTCGCTAATGAAGTGGCTCGTAGGGGAGGCGCGCCGCATGTGTGGCGCGACAAAAGTCGGTACGTCTGACAGAAGCCATATACTCTCTCATTAGACTTGCTCTTACTTTGGGAGAAGACTGTGTTCCGTAAACGAGCACAATAGAAGTTGTGTATAACATTTGTTTATTTTGTCACCCTGGTTGTTATTAGTGACTATAACGCAGTTGCTTATCTGGTTTCTTTGCCAATTAACTCTGAAAACATGAATATTTGTTTTATTGCTATATATTTCGTCTACCATCAATCCTAGGTAGGAGTGCCTACCGCCACTCTTTTAGGTTATCTATTGTGGCGATACATTTATATATTTTATATTTCAATCTGTGGAAACATATAACAAAGAGACAATAATAATTCTAAATCTGATTCTAGTTACCAGTGGCTAATGCACTTGGGTCACTAATGGGCCAGTGATGTCCATTTTACAAAGGTACTTCGTGGAATCTGCTTTATTTTTGCTTCTAATCTCTTGATAAGTCATTGAATTTCTTAAAGGGTATTCTCTTTAATCTTTCTGATAGGAAATGTCAGGTTATCTCACATTAACCCATATCGTTAAAACAAGCAAGTTTTTTCGATCCTTGGTTTGGTACCAGTATTCCCGCCCAGCCTTAAGAATCGAATTATCAAAATGTACTCAGTCGCAAAGTGAAAGGTGTATCATCCTCCTTGCCACACTTGTTAGATGTGAATCCTCCACCAGATCCATATTCTGTGAGTGTTTCTTATGCGAATCCAATTTCAATAAGTTGATGAACCAGCTAGATGCGAACTAGTGAATATCGCTAAATATTATGATTCAGTTTAAATTTACGCCTTTTTTAGTGGTTCTGTAAAGTTTTCATCATAAGGGTATCAGAGATATTTTCAGTGATAGCCTTCATTTTGTTATCATCGTCCTGTATCGAGTGTTCAGCCATCATCAACTGTCTTGATAAAACAATGTGATAATACAGACTTGCAAAGAATAAAATCAATTTATACACATAAAGTATATACTGATTTTGCTCTGGGCAAGTCTGTGTTATCGCACTGTTTTATCAAGATATCCAGATGATAGGCGAACGCCCGAAACCGGTGATGACCACAAAATGAAGCAGAATATCATGGAAAATATCTCTGATGCTTTCCAGCTTTGCGGAACGAACCACAAAAAATTTTCTTCATAACTTAGACTATTGACTTTTTCCAATGACTTTTGCTTATGGTATTTCAGGAAACCTCTAGTTTGTAAATTATGAATTTAATATTTAAAACAGATATTATTTCTTTTTTTGTATTTGATTTAGATTTGTTTTGATAGAATAGTTTATGATCTATTGTAGTTAAGGCCTTGTTTTCATTAGCCTGAATGTGCACAGAGATAAAAACATTGAAGTTTTTGTCCTAAAAGTTCAAGATTGAAATGTAATATACTAGTGTTCATTGAAATGTATTTGTTCACTTTTCTTTTCATAGTTTTTGTATCAAATTATAATTCTGCGCTAGTAGTTAATAATAATATTCCTTAAATTATAAGTATTGTTGGGCCGAAGTATTTGTATTGAAAATTAAATATCTGACAATTTCAATTGCATTATTGAAAACAGTAATAAATAATAAAAATAGTTTTTATTACATAAATTTAAAGCTACATATTAAATACAATTTTATGCATTTGTTTTTTTTTTCTTTGTGATTCATTTCGATAAAGTTGTAACTAATTCAACTTATTTGACAATTTTGTGAATACTTAATTTCTAGGAACAAAACAACATTGAAATGGTGTAGGAGATATTGTTGCTCCATCCACTGCCCTTAAAGAAGGTAATTTTTCATTTGCAATAGCTCTCACAGTGAAATTATGCAATATTGCTGTCACAAACAGAAACATACTAGCTTTTGCCAAACTTTCTCCCATGCATTTTCTTTTACCTACAAGTGCATTAATATTTTTACACAAGATGACTTTCATTTAAGATTATTTTATATAAACACTTAAAAAAAAACTACTCAGTCATACAGTTAAAAGTAACTTAACGTTTTTGCTTAAAACTAACAGAAGATGAAGATTTATATTTAACTTGAATATAATAAAATTTAGAATAGTTTTTGTACCTGTTCCTTTGGTTTGCTAATATTATGCTGATATGTTTACACTTTACATTAAAACTTCAGTTATAATAAAATGTAATCTTGAAATTTAGATCAAGATAATTTATTAGTCGAATACGATTTCGTAAGAACTTACCTAATCCAAAAGGAAGAAACCACTCATCATGAATTAATTCTCCATTTGAATTTATGAATCTTTCAGGTCGGAAATTCTCAGGATCGCCCCAATGATGCTTGTCTGAATGTAAACTATAAAGATTGGCTAGAACTATTGTATTCTGAAATTTATTATTATTTTTCAATTTACCAAAGAATGTTCTATCTGAATTTTGGATCTGGATTAAATACTTATTATTAAATCCTTTCCTTTCTTTGATTTATTTGAGGTTAACATATTTATTTTGGCGTTATTATCATAGTTTAAATATATTAAATCACCTGAGGTATCCTATACCCGATTATTTCTACATCTCTTTTTGCTCTATGGGAAACTGTTGTTGGTGTAATATTAGCATGACGTTGTAATTCCATAAGAAAAGCTTCCATATACTTCAATCTGCATAATTTAGATTATCATATATTTACATGTATTTATATATTTTATATATATTTAACGCCAACTGTTCTTCTCTATATCCATTTAAAAGGGTAAATGATTTTAGACTTGATACTTTTTACAATTGAAGTGACCAGATTTTATTTTTGGTAAAGCGAGAACAAATCGACTGTGTGTGATGGATATTATGACAGCCGGAAGAAAACGAATTATTTGCGCAAGCGTTCCCTTAGTCAGCCGCCAGCGTTCAAATGCAGCCGATTATAGCGCAATTCTATGATACACTGTGTAAGTATACAGCATGATCTGAACGAAGGACTTAGGTTTATGGTTATGCTTATATTTTATTTTTTACTTTAAATCTGCAAAAAGCAGGTCTTAGGTAGCTCTCTCGAAATAAAGAGTAGTGACAAAGTTTACTGCAGTTTTTCATTTATGTGCATAACCAAAGACTATTAAGTAAACATGTAATATGTAATGGCCAATACATCAACTTTCATGTCTATTTTTGCGTATATTTTCATTCATTATTATAAAATTTGCAATACCTTTTTAGGAGGTTTCAACGAATTTCTAAAAGATACGACTTCTCAAAAGACTGCCAAAAAATTCTGGTAATAAATGAAATTCAGACATATTTACCTCGTTCTATCCTGAAGTGTTGGCTGTTTATCTTGACCAATTATTCTGTCCATTTCCTCTTGTAATTTTTTTTGCACATCTGGGTAATGAATTAAGTAGAGTAATGCATAACCTAATGTACTGGTAGTGGTCTCAGCACCAGCAAGGAATAAGTCTAACAGCAATATAATCAACTGTTTTTCTGTAAGAATTAGGTGAACATTGAAAAAGTAACACCGAAAATATTTGTACCTTTTTTTAATTATTATGCCCTTGAACCATAATCTACAGATTATAAATCTGCATGACTGGTTTATGAAATATTACTATACAATTTTATTTCCTATTTAACCAATAATGCTAATAAAGTATTTTAAATAAGAGAACGAAATTTAACGAACCTGAAAATGTAGAATCTTTGGGATTGTTATTCATTTCATTAATATAAGCATCTATAAGATCTCTATTGTCAAACGGAGTGGCTGTTTTACGATGTTCTGCAACTAGTTCCTAAAAATTAACTTTAATATAATATTCAACAACATCATCTTTGCATGAAAGTTTTCTGCCCAAGTAGCTGTATGCAACAGATGCTCCCTTGCGCGCTAAAGGTACCCTTAAATGAATTTTCCCGCAGCAATGTTAGAAATTTATGTTGCAGCTCTCTGTATGTATAGTTGATATTCAAAGTTTATAGAAAATTGTTGGAGCCGTTTTCGAGAAAATCACAACAAATGAAAAAAATAACATTCAATAAAGTGGCACTTCCGATTGAATGAGTTTTACGAAAAAGCTTATTCTCAAATCTCCCGGTAGCACTTTAACGAAACATAAAGTATGAACATGCTGCTATTTTTCGTTTTTGAGATATGCTGTCCCACACACAGACCAATTGCTAAAAACCACTTTTTTGGACTCAGGGGACCTCAAAACAGATATTTCCGGTGAAAACGCGATATCGAAAATTGACACGATCACAATACTTCCTCTTACTAACAGTAAGAGAAGTAATATCAGCCGTTAATTATCGACATAACTTCGCTATTTTTCGTTGTTTATGGGATGGTCGGTTAATTGCGTAGAGATTCGCATTTTGATTCAAGCACAATTTAACATCTTTACAAACTAAAAAATTAGCTAGAATTTGGCCACCCTTTAACAAAATCATAGAATGGTTTTCGAAGCGGCAGATCTTGCATTGATAGCTATTTACGCTCTCCTCCCTAATCAATATTCAAATTAGAAATAAAAGACGTAAGGTTTACGCTACATTTGTAGATTTCGAAAAGGCTTTCGATTCTCAAGATCACTCCTTATTGGGTACAAATTATTTAATTTTGGAATCAGTAGCAAGTGGATCAAAATTCTCAAAGGCTTTTATAATAATGCGTCTAAAGGTGTTTTGCAAGGTGATACAATCTCGCTTCACCTTTTCGCCATTTTTATTAATGATTTAGAACAGTTTTTAATCAGCAATGCATGTAACGAGGTTAGTATCAGTCATAATAAGGCTATAAGCTAATTCCACGCTGATGACCTCTATGCCTGCTCTTTAAATTCAAAAATTAAACACTTTGAGCGTATTGTTAGGTTAAGTATGGCTGTATGGTAGTGAAGTATGGGCATTAAGATACCTCGAGAAATTGGAATTACATAGTTCAGCTTATATATTTTAAACAAATTTTTACATGGCGAAATAGTACTCCAGGTTATTTGGTGAGAGCTGAACAAGGTTTAATTCAAATTCAATATTAAATTTTCAAACGGTGTTAAACTGGTGGCATAAAATGTCTAATATGTGTAGCAATAGATGGCCGAAAATTTATTGGGAAAGGTTATTAGTTTTAGACAGACAGGACGAAAATAAACTTTGATAAACTACAACTAGGCTTCTCAATTGAAAGATATGATCGTAGACTTAGGTTATGATTGATTATGGCAAGATCAATCCGCTCAAAAAATTGGGAAGTATAAAAATGATATTCTGGCTAATTATAAAGAAAAATTAATAAAAACTGATTTAGACCGAATTACTGCTTCCTCTTATAATCAATATTATAAATTCATAGTAAACAAATTACTTGAAGATGTTTATTTGAATTTTTATGTTCCGTTTAATATTATAAAAATTATTAGCCAAATTAGGGTTGCGTCGCAATTTAGATCATATACATATCACACTCCAGTTTTCACAATTGTAATTGACAAATTTTATAGTTTGTGTACCAAATTTGATGAAATTCGTTGGAGTTTCGAAAACTACAAAATATGTTCAGTAAAACGCACTTCCGGTTTACTAATTTTCTTGAATATTGGTCATCAATTTATTTCTAATTAATTTTGTTTGTACGGTAGAATTGTATAATCAACTATGATAGCACTTTAGAGAAAAACATAATCCCACCCCTTCCCCAAAAGCCCCCTTAAATGACTTCACCGGGAGAAATGTTTCAAATAAATGTAGTAGCTCTTTATATGTGTAGTTCACATTTCTAGTTTAAAGAAAATCGTTGGAGCCG
Source organism: Triatoma infestans (assembly GCA_011037195.1). NCBI lineage: Eukaryota > Metazoa > Arthropoda > Insecta > Hemiptera > Reduviidae > Triatoma > Triatoma infestans. The sequence continues at coordinate 53,589 of JAAEAF010002373.1, forward strand.
TTTACGAGAAAAGACCAGAAAACTAAAAAATACATTTCAGTAAAAACGTACTTCGGTCATCCGTTTTTTTCAAACTCGGAATTTCAACAAACATTTAATTCTAATTAATATTATTTAGATGACAGAATTGTATAATAAACTGATATAGCTCTTTAAAGGAAAACCGTAACCCCCCCCCCAAGTGGCCTTAAATGAATTTTTCGAGAGAAATGTTTTAAATAAAAGTTGTAGATCTTTGTATGTGAGTTGATATACGAAGTTTGAAGAAAATCGTTGGAGCCATTTTTGAGAAAATCGCAAGAAAGTAAAAAAAAATTAAGAAAGTGGTACTTCCGATGAAGAATTTTGACCGCTGACCTACTGTTGGATCCCATGGTGATACCTAAACGTAATATCAGGTTTGAAATATGCATAGTAGTTTAAAAAAAGTTAAAAGTTTACCAAGTTTAAAGAAAATCGTTGGAGCTATTTTCTATTGTAGGCTAATTTGACTTACCTTAATGAACGTTATAAGTGAATTTAAAACAAACTGCAGTTTATTGAAAGAACTTAATTCAGGAGCAATGTAACGTATTATTGGCATTTGATTGAGAATTCCGCCAGACATATCTTGCAATTTAAAACTCATGTTTATGTGTTTCATTAGCTCCTTGGGTCTAGAATCATCTGTTTTAAATCTTTCACCCGCAACTATAGCCCAAAGGCTGTTGATTACACTAACTTGTAACGCTTCAGGAATGGCTACTATACCCTGAAAAAAATGACATTCTTATTTAAGATATTTTTCTATACCATCTTATTTTCAATTTATAAATTCTAAATACAGAATAACGTTTAACGATCATAAATGCATACCTTGTGCAGTTTTTTAATATTGTTAACTAACTCGTTACTTTCCAAAGTAATACGGTCTTCCATTGAACTATTATAAAGGCCTAACAATTTAAGATGGCGCATGCAGAATTGTTTTTGTTCTTTAAAAAATTCTCCATCAACAAATACAAGACCTGTATAAACGTGAAAACAAACCCTTTTAATTGTTTTGACAAAATACTTAAACATTTGATTTTCCTGAAAAAATATAGATAATTCCTTCATAACTAAAAGAATAAAAAAAAAAAAAACTCAATTTATGGAGTATATTAAATTTAATTTTACCATATCTTTCTCCAAATGCTCTCAATCGGAAGAAGAAACCATCAGGTCTAGCATTAAATTCTTCCCTAGTTAAAACTTCTTTAATTGTATTGTAACCTGATGCGATAACAAGAAGATCTTTGCCCAGTCTCAGGCCAATTAGTTGACCATATTCCATTGACAGTTTTGTCCATACTAAATGAGTAAATCCTAATTTTTTGTATAATTTATAATAGTCCAGGTAGTTACCAATTAATGGCATCCATTTTGGCCCTTCAATACAATTATTATTGTTATTTCTATTTATTACACAAAACTGAATTATTTTTAGTGATAGCTAACAAAGTTATTTAGTAATTTAATCTTATATGAAATATTTTGGCATCATCTAATGATTTTCAAGGTTTTCTTGACCTTGAAATTTTTATGAAAATATTTTTATTTTGACCTTGATTTTTATGAAAAAGTAAATATTACATTCAGAACTAATGTTAGTTAAAAATGACTAATTACTGATTTAGAATAACTTTTGGTTGAAACAAAATAATCGTGATTTAATTACACTGGAGGTGGTTATTGTTTACTGAAAACACAACGAACACCTGGTGTGAGTTATACACCCGACTATTGCAATTTACATAGTAATTTCATTGACTAATTCTGTTCTAACATATAATTCTTACGAGACGTTTAGTTCTCTTCAATTTAAGTGAATAGGACAATCTAAACTTGATAAAACTACTTATTTACTTTCTCTAATTACTGTTAAAGGAAGTGTTGCGATCGTGCAAGATTTTAGAAATTGATTTTTCACCGGAAATACCTGTTTTGAGGTCCGCTGTCCAAAAAAGTGGTTGTTAGAAAATGGGCTATATATGTGTGAAAAGAATATCTCAAAAACGAAAAGTTGCAGGAAGCTCAAACATGGTATCCCGTCTAGGTACTACCATCACATCAGACACGAAGATTTAGGATAAAAATCCATCAATTGGAAATGCTATTTTACTAAATGGGTTTTTCAGTTTTTTGTAATTTTCTCTAAAACAGCTCCAACGATTTTCTTTGAACTTGATATATAAATTGCACATACAAAGAGCTACAGTTTTTATTTAAAACATTTCTCCGATAAAATTTATTTAAGGGCACTTTTGGGGGAGGGGTGGGTTACGGTTTTTTTCCTAAATGCTATTTCAGTTATTATACAATTCTATCATCTAAATAATATTAATTATAATTAAATATCTTGTCGAAATTCCGAGTTTGAAGGAAATTGGATAACCGGAAGTGCGCCTTTACTGAATAGGTTTTTCCGTTTTTTGTGATGGTTTTAAACACTAATAAGAATATTTGTTTTTTTTTTTTGTTTTTTTTTACGCCATGATTTCGGCTATTCAGCCATTCTGCATCCCGCAGCACAGTATAAAAGAACTTAGACTTTGCTGGCGATTGATGTTGTACGTTTAGCTGGACATCCAAGGAACACGTGATAGCAATGTTGGACGCCAACAACTTCACCTTCCTCCAAATAAGAATTATAAGTATGAAGAAAATTTGCCATTTCGCAGTAAGTGAAAGTTGTGTGAGTGTTTCACGCCAGATTTTTGTGGAAAGCATCCCTTCCTTCCTTCCTACCCCAAACCTTCAAAAAATTCTGATTTGAACACTCATTTAACTTTCTATTATCCCAATTTATTTCAGCTGTATTATCAGCGTAAAACAATGTTTAGCATCTGTTATCTCTACATTACACGGAAATCGTAGTCTTTTTCGAAATAAATCCAAAAAACTCGACAACTTATTCCGTAAAAAACGCACTTCCGGTTAACCGATTCTCTTCAAATTAGTAATTCCATCATTGCTTCTAATAATGTGTATTATAATATACTGAAGTGGTACTTTAGAGGAAAGCGTAACGTTATTGTTCCCCCCCGGGCCCCCAAAAATCAATTTTCCCAGGAAGATATTTCAAATAAAAGTGATAGTGATGTCTATGTGTATAGATAGTTGACGAAGTTTAAAGAAAATCGATGAGGCTTTTTTACGAAAATCTCAAAAAAATGAAGACAAAAAAAAACATTCAATAAAGACGCATTTCCGGTTAGTGGAATTTGCACGAAACCTTCGTGTTTGATCGGTGGTAGTACCTAAGTGGAATACCTAGTTTCAGCTTCCTATCATATATTGGTTTTGAGATATGCCTTTCACTTATACATATACAAACACATACACAAACACAGTCACACAAACATCTTAATTTAGGAAATCATCAAGAATGCAATACTTCCTATTAGAACAATAAAATAATTAAATAATCCAAACCAAAGAGCACAAATATAACACTACGTATTTTATGTGATTTTGACAGAAAAAGTTATAATGATGTAAATAAGAAATATTTCAAATAATTTTTTGCTACCTATTAATACAAAAAAAGATAAAGCTACAGAATAAAATTTTAAACAACTACTTTCAACATTTTAAATAATACCGGCAGTTTTTATTTATTCATATTCTCAAAATACGAAAAATATTGCTTGGTTTTCTTTCAGAAAATATCGTTCAACCAGCAGTTTCCGGGTACGTAATATCAAAAAAATGAAAACTGCAACTTATAGAAAAAGTTACGTTGGACCCAAAATTAAACTGGGGACTTCATGTGGAACACGTCACTAACAAAGCAATATGGTCCTTGTGGGCTTGCAAAAGAAGCTTTGACAAAACTTGGGGTCTCAAACCCAGGATGTTATATCGGATATTGATGGTAAGACCCATAGTAACATACTCCTCCTGCCCTTAGATTTTTTCTTCCTAGGAGCCTCTTACAGCTCTCTTCCCGGTGATGGACAGTGTTATCTGTAACATGCACTGAAAAGGCTCCGAACTCTTGGGTAGCAGTATGGGTCCTGAAAAGCTTTGGATAGCATAGGGCTTGGTCCCTCTCCACAGACAATAAAAAAAACAACATATTCCTCATTAGTCTGGTGGTGTAGGACTGAGAGGGGGTTCATTCGGAAAATGCTGGGTAAGGTCCAAAGGCTTGCACGTTTGGGTGGTACTGGTGCCATGAGCTCCTCTCCCACGGCGGCTTTGGAGGTCCTCCTGGGACTTCCGCCGCTGTATATGATTGCGGGGGCGCAGGCCCCTAAGGACGGCCTATAGACTGACCAGCATTCACAAGCTGCAACTCGGACATAAATCCGAGGAGCATGGAAAAATATTTGGGGAATTAGAAAAAATCCCACAGTTATAATAAGCATGTTATGTATGCAGATCTAATGAACCTGACGTGTCACTTTGAATCAAATTTCTGGGTGACAACCTCACATGTGAACGTTAAATACCGCACTGACCCAAACACGAGTAAAAACGAAATCAGATACACGGATGGCTCCAGGATTTGTGCCGGTATCGGGGCTGGCGTGTATATTAGGGGTATTGGTGAAGGCATCGCCATATCTTTTACCACCCCAACAGTCTTTCTGGCTGAAATTTTCTTAGTTCTGCCTAATATCTTAGGGAAAAGAGAGAACGAGAGGAAGAATTACGATCTTCTCTGATAGTCAGCCTGCACTAAAGGCTTTAGAGACAAACTACATCAGGTCCAGGATTGTCAAAGAATGCGTGGACTGTTTGCATCTCTGGCAAACCACAATAGACTTCGGCTAGGCTGGGTGCCGGGACACAAAAGCATTCAAAACAACGAAGAGGCCGACAGGCTGGGAGAGGAGGGCGCCTCACGAACGCCCATTCGTCCGGAGCCTTTCTGCGGCATCCCGTACAGAACTGCCTGTGGAGCCATTGAAAAATGGCTAACACGAAAACATACATTATACTGGAAAAGTATTGGGAGCTAAGACCTCTATGATTTTCTTGGAGGGCTCTTCAAAGACTCGCATAACCTATCTCCTCGGCAGAACAAAAGTGCATCTAAGGGGAATTATTGCCCTAGTTACAGGGCATTGCCTTTTAAGGATCTCTTCGCAAGAAATGCGGCCAAAAGGATGAGCCACCGTTTCACCTTCTTGGAGAGGCGTGCATTATGCTCGATTCCTGAAATTTGGCACCCACATTCTGGAGCCAAAGGCGGGATTCAGAAATTAAGAAATATGGGCATTTTATTAGTGTTTTATTATGTGCAATTGTAAAATTGTTAATAACTGACATTAATATTAGCTCTTACTTTTTTCAATGATTCAAATATTTTATTCTAATAATATTAATTATTTCTCTAATCATTTGATCTAATGTTAAAAATATTTATTTTGATATGGCCAAACAAACCTAATCAACAAAGGTTATTTAAATTCAGCAATATATTGAAATTAACCAACCAGGTGGATAACGCATCGGTTTCTTGGTGTCTAATATGAAGAAAATGAAAATTACAACAAACAGTACATATATAAGCCACATGATTAAACTGGACATTTAGAAAGGGCACTTAGTACAGACTAACTTTCTTCCGTATTAACCTACACATTTTTAAAGTGCTCACAGTCACAAAAAAAAAAAGGGGAAAAACTAAAATATAATAATTATTTTTGAAAAGATCAACTCTAACCCATTTAAGAATGATAAAAGAGAGGCGGAGCTAATTATATATTCCTCTTTCCTGGTTGGTTCAAAACTTTTAATAAATTCAAACATCTTGTATAAGATTTCACTTCTTACTTATGTTTAAAAGCATTTTTTTTTAAAAAAAACCTTCGAATCACTTCTATGTAGATCATTCTTTTTAAATAACTATGATGTTATCTAAAATATCATTCTATTGTGATCTATCTTGCTTTGTAAACACCTTAACTAAAAATAAAGAATTTGACCAATTCTTTACCAGTTGGTACAAAGTTAAGAAAGGAACATGACATTTAGACCTCTATTGTTTAAATTAAATTTTATAATCTCTTAAAATATCTAGTTTGAAAGTGAGATACTAGTTGTAGAAGGAAATAAAAAATCTGGCGTGTAACAGTCATATAAACTTCACTTACTGCATATCACAACATTTAAGTGATTAAATTTCTTCAAACTTAAAATTTGTACTAAATGTTTAGTTTTCAGTTTTATACCAATGGGAGAATCTAAACTTAATAAAATGACTTTTGGAAAAAAAAGTTCCCGACAAAAGTGATAGATCTCTATATTCACCGTTAGTGTACCAACTTTAATGAAATTCTTTGGTGTTTTTGTGGAGAAAACAGCAAAAACTGAAAAACTAGTAGAAACGTACTTCCGGTTAACAGATTTTCTTCAAACTCGAAATATTAGCAACATAATTATTAATTCTATTTAGATGACACAATTATAATGAATTGAAATAGCATTTTAGAGGAAAACATAACTCCATTTAGAGGAAAACAAAGTTCTCTTAAATTACTTTATCCAGAGAAATGTTACAAATAAAATTTGTAGCTCTTTGTGTATGTAGTTCACATATGTATTTAGTTTAAAGAAAATCTTTGGCGTCATTTTAGAGAAAGTAGAAAGAATAAGAAAATAGAAAACTGAAAAATACCTTTCAGGAAAAAAACGCACTTTCAGTCATCTGATTTTCTTCAAGCTCAGAATTTCGACATGTTTAATTGTAATTAATATTATTTAGATGATATAATTGTTCAATAAATTGAAATAGCACTTAAGAGAGGTAATCCTAACCTCACCACTCCTCCCAAAAGTGCTCTTAAATGAATTTTCTCGGAAAAATATTTCAAAAGTAGCTCGTTGTATGTGTATAGTTGATATAACAAGTTTAAAGAAAATCGATTGGAGCCGTTTTCAAGAAAATCGCAAAAAATTCAATAAAGTGGGACTTTTGGTTGTGTGGTGTCAGATCCCATGTGATCAGATACCAAAACGGAATATCAAGTGTGAACTTTCTGCAATTTTTCGTTTTTGAATTATGCTGTACACATACATACACAGACCATTTTCTAAAAACCATTTTATCTGACTCAGGGGACCATCGCATTTGTCATTTGTATTTCCGATGAAAACTCGATATCAAAAATTTGACACCGTTTATAATATTTCCTCTTACTGGTAAGAGAAATGAATACAAAGTACATGCTTGAGAAAATATAGTTATGAATAAAAGTCATTACATTCAAGATGTCCACCTATCGAGCACGGACTAATTCAATTTCCTTGAAAAGTAAATGTTAATACTTCTTTAATAAATAAAACTGTTTTTTATTTTATTTCATAAATATTAAAAAATCCTACAGTTGGCATGGCTAAAAACTCTCCAAGAACTTCCATTTTCTAATTTTAAAATTGGATCACTGATCCGTTTATTTTAATAATTAAAGATTTCATTCCACCCGCATGTCTACCGCCCTCATTTGTTGAGATCTGCTGGTCATCTTTTGGTATTTCGATCCGACGTTTTTCCCTTGATCCTTTTAAATAATATATTCAGTTTTTTTATTTATTTTGATTATAGAAACAAAATATTTTTTATTACGGGTATTTTAATTACAGCCACACCGATGCTGTGCGCATCTCAGATATTATAAAAAATCGATCAAATGACACATTAATTATATATCTAATAATTAAAGTATGGCTATAATAGTTTATCAAATTATTTATTGCAAGAGAGAACACTTAATCAAAATCATGTGGGGCTGCTCAATTAAATTGAGGTGCTCCAACACACAGCGTACTCATCAATCCGTAGACATAGCAAAAAGCGATGATACCTAGTCATAAAAAGTTAAAATATAAGGATGTCCTAATGTCCAGTGTCAAATAAAAGAACTAATATGTATAGATGACATAAAGTGCATCTATATCTACATAAAGTGTATCTAGATCCATCTGTATCTACAGCGTATACCTCTTCGAGAGTCACATAACCTTTTTTTTCCATAATTTCCATCAAGGCGTGCTTTACTCTATGGTGGCGTCTAGTTACAAGAAGCATGTTGTCAGGACAAGTACCAAGCACATGCGCTGGTGTTTCAGGCTCTCTGCCGCATCTGCGACAGAAGGGTCCAACAGCTCCTGCCGACTGTCCGCCAACCCCAGGAACAGCACCAAGTGGGGCATAGTTTATGTTCAGCTTAACAGCATTACTCCATTCTGAAGATTTTCTTGTCATATACAAACTGATTTAATTTCGGGCATACCCCTACCCCTTGCCATTTACAGTTTGTCCATTCTTCAAAAGATTTTTCTCTCAATTGCTGTCTAAGCTTTCTGATGTTAGGAAAATCTTTTCCAGTGTGGGAACATATGGCCAACCTGGATGCACATATCTTCGCTTCAACCTCGTAATCAAATATTTGTTGAAAATGGGCATCCCGAACTTTTGCGAGCTTCTGGGCCAGTGACCAGTGCTGCAGAGGAGCCTCCCACTCGCATCTAAGCAAGCCTAAGCCGCGATAGCGACGAGAGGCTTAAAACATTGCCGAAGCAGTGCTTGCCAGTAGGCCGAGCATAGCCTTAACACTTCTTCTGATCAGCACATCCGTTCCTTCAAGTAACGCTGGTTTCAGTTTTGTTAGAGGATAGAGGGGCAGTTTGGAGAGGATACACCATCGTCGGGAATATGTATTGATTTATAATATTCAATTTCTGGTCTGGTTTCAATAAATTGGATGTGGTCAGTTTATTCATATTTTCATTGAGTTTTTTAACCGCATCTTGATCAAAAACCAGTTCACCAGAATACGAGCAGCCAAGGTACTTTATTGTCTCGGATTGTTCACAAGATTTAATGCAGCCTCCATTTTCTAGAGAAAGGTTCTGCTTAACCATAGTGCCGTTTTCAACAACAATGGCAGTGCTCTTACTGGGATTAATATTTAACTCTATCTCCCTGAATAGTCTTTTGACCAAGTCTATCACTCTCTCGGTACCCTTAATACTATTCGCTGTAACAGCCAGAATAATTCCATCTTGACCATTATTTAACTTATACCCATATTGATCTGCCATCTGGCTATCGCAGATCTCTTCGTACAAGTGATCAACAGCCAGATTAAAAAGAGAAGGTGAGAGAGGACCTCCTTGTGGGACGCCTCTTAACACACGTATCGATTGGGTCTTATTTATCCCAGCTGAAATCGCTATACTATTTTTTGTAACAAGAGCCGCTATAAGGTCTTTAAGGTCACTAGATAATCCTCTCTCCTCAAGGCATTGGACAATGTGCTGATGGCCCACGTTATCAAAGGCGCCTGTGACGTCGAGGAATGCTACAACAAGATCTTTTTTATTTTCCTTGGAATCCCGCAGAATACCGTTTACCAGTCTAGCGTTTACGTGACATCCTGACATTCCTTTGACAAAACCCCTTTGGCATCTATGAAAAGCTGACTACTTTCTCAGTTCGGCATCCAGTACTTTTTCTACAACCCGTCTTATAATAGGATAGACCGTTATAGGTCTCCAGGATGAGATGTCTATGGCTATTCCTTTTCCTTTATATATCTTAATATTCTTCTTTATATATCTTAATATTCCTTCCTTTATATATCTAAACAATAATATCTTAATGAAAACAAATTTAAAGCTTTTTAAACATTGCTAACCTTTTCAGTCAAATATTAGAAATGGAAAATGGAATGATTTGAAGAATTTTAAATACACTGAAGCAATGCTGGGAACATTGAAAAAAAAATGTCTTTAATTTACTAATATAAAACTGGTTTTATCTCAATTGTTGTTTTGATGTTTAATGTTCTGACATTTAATGGTTGATGGTCAAACTATTGAGATGGAAACAAATCATCGTCAACAAAATTATATTTTAATATATTCATGGAATCCAAATTACTTTCCTGACCTATCTCTACTAAAATAATCTTAATGTAGTCAATTCGTTTCATTACTGTAGAGAAAGCTCAGATTTAGTTGTCAGGTATACTGTTATTTACTAGATATCTCTGCACCTGCTCATTTCTCCCTCTGATCTCACTTCTCCACCATTTGAAGTCTATAAATGATTACTTTCTAGTGTAGATTTAAGTAAAGAAGAAGTTTATATTTTTCCTAACACTAACTGAAATTCAGAAATCGCTGAAAGTTTAAACTTCACATTTCACTTATGTATAACCAGAGAGCCTCCAACAAGAATATTTCACACAAAAATCGAAGTGCAAGTTTACTGATATTTTTTTTTAAGATGTATAGATCTTGCAATTTGTAATATGTAAGTCTATAATTTTTATTTGGAAAATGATTAAAATTAGAAAAAAAAAATTCAAGAAAATTGCTTTCAGAATACTGGTGGAGCTGCGCCGTCACTTTTCCGTCTAAAACCCCTTATTCTAGGTTTTCAACAATTATATTAAAAATAATTAAATTTGATGTAATAATTTCAAGTTTGAAGGAAATTTATCATTTGGGACTTGTGAAGTGCAAGTAAGAGAAGATAGCCTTGTTCATCAAATACTGATTCTTTATTAGCTATGTTATCATCAAGCCCCATCTTTTTTATTCTGTGCAATATTTTATTTATTTGTTTCATAGTACACTGTACTTCAAACAAACTTGGCCTAGTTACAATAATAAGATAATAGAAAATAAACAAAAATTTATCTCTTACTCAAAGAATTGAACATTATAATAATATTATCCCACGTTATAATATTTAATTACTCTCGTCATAATATTCCACATTATAATATTATAAGAATAATTCTCCACGTCTCACGGCACAAAGGAGTTAGAGACGGAAGAAGAAGAATACAAAATAAAAAATATCATAGTATAAACGAAAACAACATGTTTTTTGTACTACCGGCAGAGTTTAAAAACTGAACTTTTGTCCTATGGCAACCTAATTAATGACCAATCAGTAGGTGCAGTAAGAATGATAGTTTATTTTTGCGATAAAAAAGTGTAAGAATTGTACCATGTTTCTTCATATTCTTTTTGGTTTTCTTTTTTTTTGCGCCACTAGCATATGTTTAGTGCAAAACTCATTTTTAGACATTTTATGAATGTTGAGGTTCAGTCAGAATAATACATTTTCAAATTTTTTTTTTTTTTTTTTACCGAACCTCAACAGCCATTTTACAATTCAAATACAACGTTTGTAAAGAACATAATCATCCGATTAAAAGTTATTAAATAATACAAAAATTAAAGGTTCGGTAAAGGTTTAACGGCAAAATTATTATTTTTTATAGGTTTATCAAGACGGGTGTTAATGTTGAATATTTAAAAAAAAAATTAAATTTTTAATTGACATTCGAAAAAATTGGAATAAAAGGCAAAGGTCGTTCTTATTCCTAATATTATAATTCAGTAAATAGCTTTATATATACAATATGTATTTTTTTTAAACTAATTTTAATCGACAGCTGCGAGGCCTGTTGCAACGCGGGGCCCTCCGCAATGCGGGGGTCTTGCATCCCTAGTTACGCCACTGCTTCCAAAGTGTTGCTAAAATTATAAATTTGAATAAAAACGATTAACCGGAAGTAAAATTTTATCGAATAATTCCGAGTTTTTTCGGGATTTTATCGGGAAAAGGTTCCAACGATTTTCTTTTAATTGAAGGACTAACAGCTCACATTATATAAACCTATTATTTTTATTTTACACACTTCTCTGTAAAAATTGATCTATTGGGTGCTCTAGAGAACCTGCGACGTTAGTTTTAACTTAAACTGGATTTTCTAGGGAATTTATAAATGATGTTCTAAAAATGTTTATAATCTTAAATGTTTAGAATGTGTATAAATTACAAATAAAAACATCAAAGAAACGCCGCCGCCTTACCTAGCTGTGATGCCACGAAGCTACCGCAGTAAAAGTAGTATAGAATAGAAACTAGCAGTGTACGTTTATTCAAGTACGTCTCAAGTTCCTATGTAAAATGCTTGGAACTGTTTACTCTAAGTAATGTTCTCACTCTTGGAACTCACACTCAAGTTTGAAGAATATTTATCAATTATAATATTGTCATAATTACAAAAGTCTTATGAGTGCGTTGTACCAAATTTTCTAGCCAACACAGTTTGTCTAAAGCATTTTTAACCAAATCATAAAACAAAAATTTCAAAATTAACATTCCCTTACAGAGGCGGACGTAGAATTTTTTTAGGGAGGTGATTAAAATGTTTGTGTGTGTGCTATGTATATGTGAAAACAAAATATCTCAAATTATAAAGGCGACACATTGATTACAATTCTTCTTTAATGCAACTTAATAGGAAAGGAGTCTATAATAATAAAAGTGAAAAAAAAGTAATAACAATAAAAAAAAGAATTTTGATTCTGAAGCTTGATGACGATTATTTTTTGGTTATGAAAAGATGACAATAAGTGTGGGAATGTCTTTCAATCAGGCCGTATATTGAAAACTGTTGGAGGAAGCGAGCTTTCAGTTATTAACAGACACTGAATGAATATTTACCGTAACTTTTTTTTTTTTACATAATTTCTAAAAAGCGGAAACATGATGCGGGTAAACATAAATAAAAAAAAAGGTAATAATTTCTAAACTAGTTTAACCTAGAAATGCTATTAGCTATATTTCGAGAAATAACATAAATGGAGAAATTTACAATATGCACCTGAAGACTGCCTACTTTCGTAGAGACTTTGGTCGCTATCAATACAAATATGTAACAAAAAAAATAAGGTACCTATTCCAATACTAATGTTTTTGTTTATTAATTTTTTTTTTTGTCAACATTTTAAATGTTTTTCTTTTAATAAAAGGCTAATTTTTATACATACTATTGCTATGTTTGATCGAACTTTTTTCCCTGTTTTGTTACATAAATAAAAATAACAAGCGTTCGTTTTTAGTTTGTACCATTCTTTCATGAAGTAGACTTCGGGTAATATATTTTATCGTCTCTACTAGGATTTTGTTTTGAACGAGATCTTATTTTTCTTTCTCTTTCATCTGTAAAAATCAGAAGTTAATTTTTGAGTATATACTTTCAGAAAATTCAAAAAGATAGAATCTTTTACTTGCTGGGTTAAGTGATCAATTGATTCATTGAATTTATGAATATCATTCGTATCATTAACATCAAATATTTCCTTTTTAAGTATGTATATATTTAAGTTTTATAAGTTTCTACCTAATTCTATAAACATTATTGCCTAATTCATTTAATCAGAAATACTAGAATTATCGATAATCAAGTTAGCAATCAAACCAAATTTAGTAATTAAGAATTTTCTTCCTATTTTAGAGTAGGCGCGAAAGTTTTAAGTCACTGAAAGCAACACCTATCACCGAAATTTTACTAAACTTTGTGTTCAGTTGTAGAAGAGCTTGGGTACGTTTAGTGTTTAGAATCTTAAATAAATAAATATATATATAAAATAAATTTTGGACCTTTGTATTTACTGCTGTAAAATTGATATCTCAGATCGAACCTTCATATCAGTTTTACAACATATTAATTTAAGCCATTTGGATAAAATATCTGAATTTCTTTACTTTATTTACAGAAGAAAAAAAGTTCACAGTTGAAATTCTTACGAAACAAATAAAAAATGAATCGCAATCTGCCAAATTTTCAACGGATAAGAGACTGGGATGAAAATGCTAGTTTACATAAGGTATGTTAATAAAAAAATATTAATTTTACATAATGAATACATAGTATTTGCATTTTACATAGTATTTGTGACGTATATTTATTTATTTATTTATTTATTTTTTTAAGAGAAACTTTACCAACTATAATTTTAATCGGGGAAGGTCTCCATCAATTCAAACAAATCGTAAAAGGAGAAGAAGCTATTCGGTAGATTCTAGAAGTCGTTATATGAGGAATTTCAGTGATAATGAGTTGTTAGTATAAGAAGTTTATTATTCATTTTGGCTTGGTTAACAAGATACCTCAGTCGTAATTCATAAGTTAAATGTTTTAAAGATTAAAAAAAGAAGAAGTAATTGGTAAATAAAGAGTTAAATCTTGTGATAACTGTTAAATTATCAATATAAATAAAATAGGTATCTTTTCTCTAAGCAATAAAAACAATCAAATTTAATAAAATGTTGGTCAAACTTGTTTCCGACGGCATCAACTTTATTGCTAGCATTTGAAATTTGTTGAATTTAATATTTACCACGTAATTTTATGTTTCATACACTGAATTTTAAACATTTAAATTTTTACAGCTACTGTGAAGGCAATGAACGATTCTCGCCTTTCCAGAATGAATTTTATGGAGAACCTTATCCAAAGTGAGTTGTTATTATTATATTTTATTTATTTGTTATTACTAGATCAACATTACAACGTATTAAATGTATTAATTAGGTTTTTGATCAAAATACATCAATCCACAATCCACTTTATAAATAATTTTTTCAGTTTTCACGATTTACTTGAAATGGTTTTTAACGATTTTCTTTAAAACTCTCGTATCAACTTTTCACATAAAGGCCTTGGAAAAACTTTCCTAGGGAAATTCATTTGTGGTCAGTTGTAAAGTAGTTGCAGTTGGCGCGGCCCAATCTGATCTTACTCAATGGATTTCTTTTTATGGAGAACTCTTAAAGAAAACGTTTAGCTAAACCTCGTATACTGCTTGAGCATTTTGCAAAGGCGGATTATGTTGCTTGTGGCAAAATTCGAGAACAGCAAATGAAAACTGCAGTTGAACATGCTTTGATGAGGTGCATTTATTTGAAAACTTTATTTTTTCTTCATTTTAGAAAGAATTGTAGTACCATTTGAATTGTTTATTGCAATTTAAATTCATTAATCATTACACGAGTATTGATAAAGTACCAAAAATTACAAAAAAATAAATGAAATCCATCGCTAAACTGGATGTTCAGATAGCAATTTTTAAAGTGTCAAGCTGTTTATCTCTTGACTCACAAGATAAATTTACACTTTTGGTGCCGTTACATTTAGCATTCTCTCCGTTACAACATTTGTGTCTTTTAAGCCCATAGGTTTTGCAATCGCAGAAACCCATGTCGAGAGTTGTGTTGCCAGCGCTTTTAACCCACCAGATCTTCTGGCTCTTTGTTAGCTATTTTTGAGAAAAATGGCAAAAGTAGTAAAAACTCATCTTATTTTTGAGCCATTTTTACGTTTAACTTGATAAAGAAGCGTTTTCGGATATACGTCTTCCGGTGTGGGGGGGGGGGGCCCAAAGCATATATTTCCGCGATAACTCAATCTCGAAAATCTTGTGTGAAACACTCACACCACTTTCTCTTATTACAGTTTCAAGATTTAAGCGACAAGATTCAGTTTTTTAAACTTATAATTTTTTAGTAAATGTTTATCTTTAATTTTATATCAAGTGGAGAACTAAAGTTAATAACATGGTTTTTTTTCAAGAAACCATACTACTCCCTCCACCAAATTTTGACAACATATTTAATTCTAATTTAATGTTAATTAGATCCTCACGCGTTGGTCTAGTGGCTAGCGCACTCGCCTTTCGTGCGAGAATTCAGGGTTCCATTACCGTGAGGGCAAAGTCGGTGTTGACCCAGCATCGTGATGAAAAGTGGGAAGCTACAGTGAGTAGCGCCCTAAGTAGGGAAGGCCGGAACTAAACGACGTGGGAACTGCGGCGTGCTTACCACACCCCCCCCCCATTCAAATGGCCGTCTGGCAAGCCTTGGCCCTTCATGGGCTGTTGCGCCATAGGGTTGTAATATTATTTAGATGATAGAATAATAATAAAACTAAAATAACAACTTTAGAGGAAAACATAACCCGCCTCTTTCCCAAAAATCACCTTAAGTGAATTTTCCCAGAGAAATGTTTCAAATAAAAGTTACAGCTCTTTGTATGTGTAAACGATATACTAAGTTTAAAGGATATTGTTGAAGCTATTTTTGACATAATCTTAAAAAACAGGAAAAACGTTAATAAAACCGCACTTCCGGTCAACCGATTTTCTTCAAACTCAGAATATTTGCAACATATTTAATTCCAATTAATATTGTTTAGATGATACAACTATATAATAAATTCATTAAAATAACACTTTAGAGGAAAAAATAACACCCTCTCTCCCAAAAGCTCCCTTAAATAATTTTCCCAGAGCAATGTTTCTTAATAATAGTTGTAGCTCTTCGTATACATAGTTAATATGTAGTTTGAAGATAATCGTTAACGAGAAAATCGCAAAAAAACTGAGAAATCCTTTTAGTAAAGTGGTTACTTCCGGTTAATGAATTTTGATGTAAGTTACTGTCAGATCCCAAGGGATAATAATACCCACACTGATGTCGTCAATTTTGAACTTTCTGCGATTTTTCGTTTTTGAGCTATTCTGTTAACACAGAGAGCTGATGCCTTCTTTATATGGTAGCAACGCGGAGGTCCTGGCTTCGAATCCAGCAGATTTTCTCTTCCTAGGAGCCTCTACAGCTCACTATACGGTGATGGGCAGTGTTGCCACTGCTTGGAGGCCGGCAGTGCACTGGGAAGGCTCCCGGGGATCACTAGAGATCTCTCAGGTCGCTTGCAATAATCATCCCCCCATAAAAAAAAAACCTGACAAATTCCACTAAAATCAGTTTTTACGGTATAATACTAAAATCAAATTATAATTTCAAATCAAGTTATTTCAAATAATAATAATAATAATAATAATACTAAAAATATATCAAGTTTTATCTGTGCAGTTGATACACCAAGTTTAAAGATAATTGCTGTTAACTATTTTCGAGAATATTACAAAAAACCCAAAAACCAATTCTTTAAAGTCGCTTTTCCACTTAACCAATTTTTCTTTCAATTTCATATTCGAGGAATACGTATCATATAACCATGTTGTAGAACCTACATTGTACTGAATGATATTTTTTTCAGAAAATCTTAACTTTTCAAGCTCTCCCACAATCCCCAAAACTTAAATTTCCCCTAGAAAAATGTTTGAATAAAAATATATAAGTATATTCAGTGAAAACTCAATTTTATCATTTCCTGAATAAGCTTATTGCAATATGGGTCAAACGTTGGTTTATAAAAAAACACACTGTATCAACTCGAAAAGCCAAATGTTTTGCAATGTTGTGAAGATAAAATGTTGAATTTCTTATATTGTACCCTTATTCTTGAATATATTTTTCTAGAAAACCATCTCCTAACTTGAAAGCCAATGCTGTGATAAAAAAAATGATTGCCCTATTTTGGGTGAGTTACCAAAATTTCTTTTAATAATAATTTAATAGAAATATCTAAAATGTTTATTTTTTTTTTTACTTGTAGTATAAATTAATTTGCATATCCAGTTATATATATATTTTTCACAGGAAAAAAAGAAAGCTGAATCAAACAGATCTAAAAGTAAGATTATCAGTTATTGTAATATAAAATAAGTGGCTCGTTTTTAAATTTTAATTCATTATATATATATATATTTTTTTTTGTTGTAATTGCGCAAATTATTATAAGCTATGATTGAACTGTTTCAGCAAAATTTAAAAAGAGAGAGCCTCTTCCTCCCTTTACTGGAACCACTAGTATAGGTATTTGACAAAAATTTATTTAATTTTTTTTCTGACAGTAAGATATTTGTTATAAATAGAATTATTATATAAAGCCATCTGAAAATTTGCTGGAATTCGCTTTACTATATATGTTTAACAACTTTTTTAATACGACTGGAAAAATGAACTCTAAATTGTTATCAATCTATCTGCTTATTTATTAGAAATTTAGGCAAAAATGAATATAAAATTTTCTTGATGGGACTAGGATTTAGATTTATGGAAGGGCTCATTTGAAATTTAGGCTTTCTTGAATTTTTTATTCTATGCTATATAAGTTAGAGTTTATTAACGAGAAAAATCCAATGAATATTCGCTTAGTTATTCAATTTTGAAATTAAAAAAATTTTTGCCAACTTTACTTGACATTCTTTTTTTGTTTGGACATTACAAATTACTGCCAGATATTGTCAGAGAGAGAGAGAGAAAGAGAGAAACAAATTATAACTAGTTCAAAGCAATCACAAAATACTTGTTTACCAGAAACAGTGAACAGAACAAAGAAATTCTTCTCTTCAAACAACTTTCTGAATATTTGACACTAAATTCATTTACTTGAAAAAGTCAGTTATATTAGTTTTCTACATTAAAATACAAAAGAAAATTCAGCGATCTTGCTGAAGGCCCAATTTACTAAAGTAGAAAAATATGTATGGCAATTGAAACCCTTAGGTCTTCGTGTTGAGGCCGCGTCACTGGTTTGGTTAACGTTTCGCCCATATACGATTCATCAAGGTGGTGTCTCCTCTAATGAAACAACATTAGAATTTGCACTTTGAGCCTCCCTCTCTTTTCTATAGATGGCTGTGGTATGCGGGGTTTAATTTTCTCTCCCTTGCGTATTGGGCATATCAGGCAGAATTTGGCTGGCTATTGGGTGTCGAGATCTCTGCCTTCCCTCCCACTACCTCATTGCTAAAGTCGCAGCCTTGTTTTGGTGTGTAGAACCGTTAAATATTTTTTCCTTTTCTATTTCTCTCCTTTCTCTGAGCATGGGCAGCCATGTTCTGCTCAGTCGGAGCAGTCCATCATCTCTATTCAAAAAGTTTTACTATTTTCAATTTCTACTTCTCTCTTACGACACGTTCGTAATAATTGCTCACTAATCACCCCAATTCTTGTCAGTATTGTTTCAGCTTTAGAGTTTTTTTTTTAATTTAAGGCGTCTCAACATCTGTGGTCATTGCGCCCGGAGCCTTCTCAATGCACTGCCGGCCTCCGGACAGTGTTCTCCCGTTACAGACAACACTGTCCAATACCGGACAGTGAGCTGTAGGGGCTCCTAGGAAGAGAAAATCTAATGGTAGCACGGCTCTCCGCGTTGCTAGTCCAGCGCGCTACCATTGAGCTAATCCTCTCCCTAGCTTTAGAGGCGACACTACTCTGAAAAGGCTATTGTAAATATGGGCGAAACGTCGGTTTACAACAAACCATTTATGCGGTCACAACCTGAAGACCCAACTGTTTTACATGACAATGACCGCGGAAGCCTGAAAGATTATATATATATATATATATATATATATATGACATTTGTAATCAATGTGGGGTGAAACTGCACGAAGATATACTAATCTCCACCGGCATAGGACTCGTCCAGATTGGTCGACAATTCTATGTATAGTGCGCAGTAAGGTTTGCACAGCCGATACGTCGTTATAGAACACTATGTACTTTTCGTGCAGAGCTGGACGTACTGTTGTATGAGAAAATTCTACTTCTCGTTTCGTCAAATTAGCAGTAACTGAAATATGAATCGAGAGATTTTATATAACTTCCTCCCTCACAGCGTTCATATGGTATATAACAAATGCGGCCTAAAGATTTTGGATGTAGATTACATTTTTTAGCTACAATAGATATGCTTCATGATCACTAGTAGTATAAAGCAGGGGGTCTGAAAGGATCAAATATAAATGGAGCAGAAAATATTTTATTTATATTAATGTTTATAAACTTTTAATCCATAGTGATGATACGGAATAGGCAAAAATCTTTTTATCTATTCTGTGGTTGCTATTTTATTAGTTTTTTGAAATTTATATATTTTTTATTTAATTATCCACACGCGAAGGCTATTTAAATATGTAATAATTTTTAAAGCAATTCATTGTCCAGCCGACTATTCTGATTATCATTATAATAACTATCCTTCAACTGATTATTATAGATTACTATTGTCTTCTTTTTTTTTTAATTTCATATTACATTAATTTTTGTTTTTTATTAATATAGGTGAAGAAAGTATTGTAGAAGGATTTGTCTGTAAGTTTTGCAATGTTTATCTAATAGACAAGGAGCAAACAGATCAACATTTGTTGACTAAAAGTCATTTCAGAAAATATGAGAAACACTTAAATGTATGTATCATATACATACCTTATCTCGTTGATGTTTACTTCAAGTAATTAACGTTTTAATCTTATTTTGATCTATTTAGCAGATAAAGGAAGAAAATGAGGATCATGAAGAAATTGAAACCATAAAGCATGGTCTAACTGATAACATTAAGTATTGACAATATAGATAGATGTTGAATGTATTTATTCATACTAAACTCCAATCGTGAGAAATATTGTATAATTTTTATTTATATAAAATGTTTAATTAACCATACAGGCTATTATTATGCACTCTCCCCTTATAACGCAAAATATATTTTTATTTTGTTTTCCAAAACTAGATTTCATTAGTGAGCGGTTTTTAAAAGGTTTCTGAGAAGTACCACTAGAGGTTTGAAAGGTCAATGGAATTTTCATAACAATAGTTATTTGCATTTCTCATTATTTCACAAAAGAGAATTTTAAAGAGAAATATGGATTTATTCTTACTCTGCTCTGGATTCTGTTGGAAATTCAATCCTGAGTTTGCTAAATATTTATTGGTCGATATTGTCTTCGTTCTTTAAATCTGGATTATTTTCCGACTTATCGACTGTTCAAAAAAAAAGAAGTTTAAAATGTTCTGATGTGAGAAATGAGAAATATGGGCTATAGAATGAATTTCTCCCCTCAGAATATAATTTTCGTCCTACGCATTTCTTTCAGTAGCTGCTAGAACGGTTGTAACCTAAATTTTTTTCTCGAATTGAACAGGTTCAAATTATTGAAAAATGAGAGATTACTGAATCTCGCAATCCTCTGCTTATATACCAAAAAATATCATGTTCCAAATTACTCTTACGTCTTCCTCTTACTGTAATTTCCACGGTTCCTATTGACAAAATTTCCAAAATAGAAATTATTACTGCGTTTTTCCTTAACATTTACCTTATGGTAAAACCGTCAATGTACTGATAAGGAAAAAATAGAAGAAATTATCGTCGTACTAACCGCAGAACACTCTATAAGAATTTAGTTACAAGAATAATCTAACAAATAAAATAAAGGGGATGGGATTATACTTTAGAAAGAACCTTATGGTCACCACAGGTTCCCGAAAATAATTATTTTATCATTAAATATTTTAAAAAATCTCGAAACAACTAAGTATGAATATTTTATGTAAGTTTGAAGAAAAATCTGAAAGAGAATCGTAAAAAGCAGAAAAAACCTCTCTATAAACGATCAGTTTCCTGTAATTTCTTTCTTCTTTTTGGGATATTTTGTTCGCACACGCTTTTTTAGTTGTCTTTTTAAGTGTAGCAGTCTTAGTAATCTTTGTAAGCCTTTGTTATATTAAAATGAAAAGTTGTAAGCTCAAAATCGCAGCTCCCTCATATTCTCCCTAAAATATTTTTTTTTCCTCAATAATGTTCAAATAAAAATGAGACCACAAATTTTGTAGGTGTAGGTATTTAAAGATAATCTTATGTCTTATCCACACAGGTAGACAAAATCGCGCAACTCGTGTCTGTGAACAAAGTTCTGCGATTGTCAATTGACAGTCGGAAACAATTTGGGTCTCCATAGACAAAAATCGAATGTCTATAGGCCTCCCATTTCAAATGGATAACTTGCGACTTCTTGCGCAACATATCGTAATCTGGATGCATCCTATAGACAGAAACTTTAGTATAGCCTGCTGTAGTCGCCACCCTTTTGCTCCTTCTTCCTTTTTTTAACTGTTTTATTATTGCTAATTTTTTTTTGTCAACGGGGTAAACTTTAAATTTAATTGAATCTTTCCATCGTACGTCGTGTTTTCGACTGCCAAAAACAGCCTTCCAATCTCAATTCATCTAAGAGATTATTACCGACTGCAGATCCCTCTGATAAAATCTGCCGTATTCACCAACATATTCTTTTTCTGTTTTTCGTTTCAAAAATAATAACCAAAGCGGCTATCAACCCACAGGCAGCAATGTCTCCGGCCATGACGACTCGAGACATGTACACAGACATGGACGCGTGACAAAGTGTACAAATTGTTTTGCAACTTGTTCCCAACAGTTTAAAGGGAATATTCTCTATTGCCTATAGACATTTGCGCGATTGAGAAATCGTCAAAAATGAATACAAAAAAAACATTCAGTAATGTTACACGGTTTCTAACCAAAGCTTCAAGTCGAGTGATATCTAATTGGAATATTTTAGTTTCCTGCAATGTTTGTTTTGAAAAAATTGTGTCACAAACATTCAGAGTAATCGCCAAAAAAAAATTGTTTTCGAACTCAGAAGACCTCAACAAAATAGGATATTCCGTGAAAACTGGGCACAATCGCATTACTTCCTATTAAGAGAAATTAAAAAAGTGATGAATAGTAAATACGCGTTCATATACGAGGTATGTCCAGTAAGTAAGTGTACTGAATTTTTGTAGGTTACAAAAATTTTTATTTGAACAAAAAAATTACCTAGTTACATTAGTACATATGTAAGCTATTTTTCGACATAGTCACCATTCCTCTCAATGCAGGTGGTGAACCGGGGTATTAATTTTTTGATGCCTTCCTCGAAGTAGTTTCCCGCCAACCCCTTCGTCCACTTCTCCACCTCCCCTTTCACCTCCTTGTCGGCTGAAAACCTTTTTCCACCCATGTGCAGCTTCAGGAAGGTAAAGAGATAGTGATCTGAAGGTACTAGGGGAATGCGCGGGATGGTTCAGGACATCCCATTTAAACGAGGCAAGCAGTTCCTTTGTGGCCGTGTGTGGTCTGGCATTGTCGTGCAGCAGGCAGACTCCCTTTGTCAGCATGCCTCTCCTTTTGTTCTGGATCGCCCTCCGCAATTTTTTTAGGGTCTCACAGTATCTTGCAGAGTTGATGGTCTCCTCTTGAGGCATATATTCAATTAAAATTATGCCTTGACAGTCCCAAAACGCGGATGCCATGTTTTTCTTGACTGAAATTGTGGTTTTCAACTTTTTGGCGGAGAGTAAAGAGGTGTGACGCCACTGTTGGAGACTGCCTTTTGGTTTCAGGTGTGTAGTGTGCAAGCCAAGTTTCATTCTCCAGTAATGATGGAGCGGAGAAATTCATCTCCATGGAGTTTGTATCGTCTCAAAAACTCTTGCCGGGCCTCCACTCGATTCAACTTGTGTTGGTCTGTCAGTGTTTTGGGACCCACCTCGCGGACAGTTTCCGATATCCGAGGGTTTCTGTGATGGTTTCGTGTAGCAGAGATCCGGAGATTTGCGGAAAGTTCATCCACAGTCAATCTGCAATCGTCACGGAGCACATTTCGACTTTTTTCACAATTTCGTCAGTCACAATTGAAGGTCTTCCGCTCCTCTGATCATCATGCACAGACGTACGACCGTTTTTAAACTTGCGACACCACTTGAACACACTCGTACGATTCATAGCTATCACCAATATGCAGTTTTTACCTCATTATAAACCTCAACCGGAGATTTTCCCTTCCAAACGAGATAGCGGATGACGCCGCGTATTTCACACTTGGCGGGAGATTGGATTGACATTTTTCATGAAACGTATTGTCGCGTCGACAGTTCGCAACGTACTGACCTCAAACCGGTCTCGTTGCGGAGGGGAGGAATCAGGCTACACGGCAGTGTAGCCAACATGTCAAAAAACAAAATCCCTCCGGCCGAGAGCCTCAGTACACTTACTTACTGGACATGCCTCGTATTTTATAAATAAAAAAAAATATGTATGTATATAAACCAATAAACAAAATCAATTTGGATTCACAAAACTAAAACAGTTTTTATTTGGAATAAAAATATAAAAAGCAATTTTTCGACAATATTACAAACAATAATAATGTAGGGGAAGAAAAAAAAAACTATTAAACAACCGGAAATATAAACATCTGATATGTATATAGGAGATTTGTTTGGTTACATTATTAACAAATGTACAACTATGTAGCACTTTTGTGCGTACTTCTCTTTTTATTTTAAATTTTTGTTATAAAAGCACTTCTGGCCTATTATTATATATATCTAGACTGAATTTTAATTAGATCTAGATTGATACTATGTTCAAAAAAATTATACTTTAAAACCGAATTATATTTTAGAGGGAAGTTGATGAATTTCTAAAAACAAAGAAATATGCTTTTATAATTATATTTAGAAAATGAAATTTATTCTAGATGATATCAACAGTTATATTTTAATGTTGCTCAAACTTTCAGAAAGTTTAGAAATAGATATTAGTGTTATTCTCAAAAAAAAGAAACAATTGGCCTTTTAATAAAATTATTAAATGGCACTCAAAGGCAATATGCTAGAAAAAAAAAAACCTGCTTATTGTATGATAATTTAATTACGATTTAATATATCATAATGCAAATAGCATTTTGCCTTACAACTACATAAACATTTAACATAAACTAAACAGAAATAAAAGCAATAAATGTAATAACACTTTACTCGTTCTGATGTCATTAAAATAAAAATACAGAATCAGGCTCTTTGTTTTAAACTGGAATTATTTCTTTTCATAAATAATAATAAAGGACAACAAAGAAAAAAAAAAAAAAATTACTACCTTTCAAATATAAGAGTCTAGGCAAAATTTTTCTGTATAATATAAATTTTATTTTGTATTTTTAATATCACATGCATTCATAAAATAATCATTCATTCACAAAAGTGCCTCATTTCTATGGAGAAAAAAAAATAAATAGGATATACGGGCCAGGTATATTTTTAATAATTAAACTTATAAACTATAAAACAATAAAATATAATATTTTCTTTTTTTTTTGACAAAGTTAGTATAAATCTAACATATGCATTTTTTTTAAATATTTACTAAAAGATAAATGCAATTTTAAGGAGAAATAATGAAAAATAAATATAACTTGAACATTCTAAAATACTGCCGCCTTCTTTATTTATTCTTTCGTTTTAATTTTATTTACTTATTTCTTTTTTTACTAAACGTAAGTTAAAATAAATTTGTTCAATAAAATGATTTATATTATATACATATAAATCAATTATCAAATAAAATGATCAATAAAATATCAATTAAGTAGCTTAGCATTTTCCTATAAATCACCAGTTGAAATAACATTGAGAAGAAATAGAGGAAATATTTTTGTTAAAAATATTTTTGTTTGTTTCTATTAATATTTGCCTAAAATAAATTGAATCCATCATAAAATTTCAAAAACAGATTTGAGGCACAATATTAATTTCTTATAGTATACTTTTTCTTTTTTTCTTTTATTTTTATATTACTAATAATAATTTCAATTTCTGTTATCATTGAATAAAAAATAATAATAAGAAAAAAAAAAAAACATCAGATATTATAATATTTGGAAAACATGAATTATTTTCTAAATAAATACTAACATCAAAGCAAGATACGATGGACCCATTATTCCTACATATGCCTTCTCAATATTAACATTATTATAAATCTTATAATATACATGAAAAAGAGCACCTAACTTGATGGGGAAATTGCCGTGAAGTTGACATATTAAAACAAAAAGATGCAAATTCACCATGCCATAGAAACTGCCTATTGAAAAAAATAAATGTTAACTCTTAAATTACACAATTTAAAGACTGATTAAAATTTATTTGGATTACAAAAATAATAAATATTTATATATTTTACATTTCCCAGGCCTTTACTTTACATTTGGGAGTTAAAATACACATTTTTTTTGCCGAAACCTTCCCTCTCAAACGGCACTATAAAGAGAGATAATGTTATTTATTTATTTATTTTTATTAATTTACTTTTTTTTTATTAAAGATGTTTTTATGAATAGTTACTCTGTTAAGGCCAATATTATTAATGGAAGAACAGAAATTATTATTATAATCAAAACAAATTTTGATGTTACAAATTTTACAAAAGCATAAATGCAAACTATTTCAGTCTTCATCATTTTAATATTTTATTAAAATTAGTTGAAAAAAAAAATCATTAATAATCGCACAAAACTGAATAAGCGTAAGAAATGTATGCTAAAACTAAATGGGGAAAAATATATTACACTCAATTAATTCAACAAAGTAATTCACATAAATGACAAAAAAAGGTAACGCAATATTAGTTTTTTTTTTTTTAGATTAAAATAAAAATAATAACAAATATATAATAATCATTTTATGTAGTTTTACAATAAATGAATTAAAACTTTAAAGTTAAAAATAATATGGAAAAATGGAGGAATGCCAGGGTAGAGGAATTAATGTTGGGTCAGGCGACTGTAGATGTGTTGATGTAGTATTTATATGCATGGTGCTCTTTAGTCATGCTTCTTTCTGCAGTCCATTGCCTATCTCTCTCCATTATCTCTCCCTCTTTCCTCCTACTAACATTTTTATTAACCGTTAGTATTTGGAGCCAAGTTAACGTGCTGAAATCAAAAAATTCTATCGTATATAAACTACTTTGCTATACATGTAAATATCTGAAGTTTGCTAAACATTAGTAAAACCATACTGCAATAAAACTAATAAATTTAAGTCATTCTTTGCACAAAGTTTCAGCACGCCCACATTATCACAGTTAAATATTTTTCGGCACTCTTTTATAAGCCACCTATATCAAACATGATTAAGTCAAGCCTAGAACTCCTATTAATATTATGTTCAAGTTGAATTTCTACAAGCTTCCAAAACAAAGAATAGGTCGTTATCTGAATCTCTACAGAACCAATGATTCATTTACCTACCTACCCCAAGGGTTACCTATATCGCATTGTATCGTCATTTTACCCATACCATTTGTGCAATAATTTTATTAATCAGCAGAGTTTTAATTTTTAGTTTTTATATTAATTGATTATTTAATTTTAAAATTGCAAAAAATATTTTATTTAATTATAAAAAATGCAATATTAATGTTTGAAGGAAACATCTTAGTTTTGGTACTGATGAAGATTATAAAATATAATCGAAATAAAATATGATAGTTGGAATTAAATGGCAGAAAGTCATGATATATTTGTATAAAACACTTTATTATACAGTAGCGATCTCTTGATCTGAGCTTCGAGCCAGGCCATAATCAAGATAATTCAACTACTAGATGAGCACAACGTAGTCATATTTCACTAAATTTGTAATGTGGCATGAAGCTCAGCAATATCTGTTTTAAAACTGATAGATGTTCTGTTATTATTGATGTGGATCATTTCTAAAAATTTTCTTTTTTGTGAATTCTTTCTCTGCCAACTATTGTAGTTCTACTGAAGTCAAAAGTGTGTCCAGTTTTTGTAGTGTGTTGAATTCCGTTTTGAACATACTGTTTTATATCTGCATGTACATAGATAGGCAATTTGAACAATTTATTTTGTAAATAACATTAGAATTTAGATGATAGGGATTTTGTCTTTTTTGGAATCTAAAAAATCTTTTATTGCTGTTTGAATTAGAAATAAGAAATTTTGATATTGTTATTATTTTTTGAAAAGTTGCGTTAATCTTTCAGAAATTCCACGAATATAAGGTAGTGAATAGAATTTTCTATCTTTGTTTGTTGTTTTTTGGAATGACTATGGTTTGATTTTGCGTATTTTTTTTTATGAGATTGTGGATGAGTGTTTTTAGTTAACAATTTACTTTCAGTGTGTTGGAAGCATATTTGATTACGGAATTGTGGTACTTATTTGAGGACAGAGTCAATCTTCTTTTTATGAGGTTTATAGCTGTGTTTAATTTATAAGAGTAGGTTGGTCAGAATAGAAATGACCTGAAGCATTCGTTTAGTGGCAGTGGGTTTTGTGTATAAATTAGTGGAAATGGTTCCCTCATGTTCTTTCATTAGAAGAAATGTTAGTTTGTTGCCTGTTTCTATTTCAATGGTAAACTGTAGATTGTTATTGAAGGAGTTGAATATTTAGTTGTTATTTTTTTGAAGGGGGAACTCGATATTGAATAACAAAGTGTTATATACTACATATTATGTATCAGGACTTTTGATCATTTAATTTCAACTATCACATTTTTAAACTTTTTAAGTCTAATAAACAAAACAAAGTTAAAGTATATTCGAAAGTTAAACTACAATTTTTTTCACTGACCAATACCCGAAAATCTAGAGATATATTGAAAAAATTGGTCCAAAATCCAAAAAAATGATCGGTTTTGGAGAAGAATAATCGAAAATGATGAAAATTGGATATTTTCTGAAAAATTCAAACAAGCATATGTTGTGAGTATCACGACATCATAAAGCCCAACCAAAGGTTAGCCAAGAAAAAAGTAATGCTTCATGCTGGGGGAACTTTGAAGGTGTTTACATTTTAGCTTGTACCAGAAGTAGAGCTGATGGCTCTGAACTTTATTCTGAATAGCTAGATAGAGATTGTGAAGACTTAAAAGCGATGTCCCCCCTTTTTAATCAACTGAAAAGAGCTATTGTGCGACATGGTAACACCCTCCTATCCATAGTTGCATTTGATTTAGGTTAAAATTAGTTTTCAATCCTACGTCTTAGAAAAATGTCAAAGGTATTTTTTTAAAAAGTTACTTTGGTCTACCATCAGTCACATATGTTAACAATAGGGCAGAGTTACCTCCTTTAGAATCCTATACCTTCATTTGCACTACTGCTTCCAACTTCCGCCTTCCAAAAATGATTGTAATCAGAAATAAAGTTTATTGGTTTAAACACTGGCTCACCATTACTACGCAGAACGTTTTCAACCTCCTAATTTCATTATTAAACAAATCTGGTGGAGTCTGTAAACCGTGCAACAGTTTCTCAACGTTTTTTATTATACAGGGCTTTAATTTTGCAACAACGGGATAAGATTACGATCTGCTTTTTTGAGAACTTGAAGCTGAGGGGAGAATTACATACTGGGCAAAAGAGATCCTGATGTAGAATTGTGCTCGCTTTGTAATTTCAATTCCCGCGAAGAACTTTATTAATTTTGGGAGGGATTGTCCGCTAATGGCAGAATTTACAATTATTTATTTTGGTAGGCGCAATCTTACGAGGGAAGAAATTATAGCTTTCTTGACGGGGCAAATACATTCTCATCAATTGATCCCCCAATGCTCGCATGCTTGTTAGTTGGATATGTTTGGTTAGCTGATAACTCACAGAAAATTTACTATTACTGTATTTAGAAAGTTTTAATTACATAAATCTGAATGACGTTTAAAAAAGTTTATTTTTATAATCCTTACAAATTTCTGAAATGTATCTCACTAATAATTTTCCTCATTCTTCATTTGATATAATTTACTTAGAAATTTTGTTTCCTTTCTCAATGTACAGTTAACTCTGGCAGACAGCTGCAGCCATACCTAATGTACTTTTTATCTAAATGTTTTGTATTTATTTCAAAAGAAATGTATTATTATTATTATTGGTATCAGCAATACCTAAATTGTTAAAATGGTGGTTTTAGGAAACCTATTATAATTTGTAAGTGCGTTTACTGACTTGGACAGTTTACAGATCATTATGCGCACTGTAACAGTTAAAAACCCGACCTTCCGCTATCAGGTGCATTTAGTTATTCTTTATACATTTGTTAATACGAAATATCATAACTATATTTTGGCGAATAATGTTTTAAATTGTATGCAAACAATAATTACTTAGTTTGTTATTAACCTAAGTCTTTCTTTAAGCAGTGTGTGGAATTGGGTCAGAACACTCAGAAAAGGGGGCAAGAATGTAATCCTCCTAAAAAAGTATTTGCTAAATTGAATTGCTAATGCTTTTGTACGCGGATGACTTGGTTATTTTAGGTTATTCTATAAGACGTTCATTTCAAACTTAAAATACTTTAAACGCGTGAATTGTTTGAGCAGCTTCGGGCGGCTGCTCACAGGTGGCGGTTTATGGTTGAACAGGTCACGCCTCACCTGAAAGTTTTCTGGTGCTGGTGCAACGCTCCACCTCATCTACAGCTGTCGCCAGAAGCGTAGAATCTATGGAAAAAAGTCGTCCTCGATAAGTTTACTTTCCTGGCTCATATCACCAGAAGATTCTAATTCTCTCCATTTTTTTTAAACCAGGTCTGTGCAGCCCTTGATCTCTACAGGTCTTCCCTCTTTAATTCATTATTTTGGAAGTGGCTTTTGTGCCCATAAGTTTTAAACGTAAAATCGCCGATTCAATACAAAACGCAAAATAGATTCAACTAGGTCATTTCTTAAATCGCTCACAGATCGCATAGATCGCTCAAGGTAAAAAAAGCATAAACTGAAAGTAAAAGGGGTACCTAATAAGAAATTTTTGGTAAACGACTGTTTAGTAAATGCTGTTGAGGAGTAAGAGAGAAAAAAATGCATGTTACAGCTTATAAGTATAATATAAATTAAGCAGTTTACAATATAAAATTTCTGGACAAAATGAATACAGTTAACAGGTTAGCTAACTCCTGAAAGAAACATTTTAAATTTACAGCACATTACTTAGTATTTATTTCAGTATATTACAAAATAAGGAAAGTGTACATTTATAACATTGTTTATCTGTTTAATACTCTATGTTGACTCCTCTAACTTTAATTATTGCTTCATTAGCATTTCCATGACAGTAATTAAGTACTGAAGATTATATATTTTCAAGTTTTGTAGTAGCAAATTCGTTTTAGTGATTTTTGTAATTTTAAAAAATAGTTGTGTTTATTATTTTCTCTTAATTATAAAAAAATAAAAATATGTATAGAAATAATACAGGGCATCCAAGAACGCCAACAGCTTCCAATGCAACACCCATAAGCAATACCAGAGGAAACGTTAAGTCAATGCAATGAGATGACACTAAAGTAACCAGAACTGAAGAAAAACCTGGGGGTAGCAAAGTACGGAATAACCACAATCACGGAATACACGATGACAACACCTAATAAATTGTCATTCACTGTGGATAATACTACTGCTTTCTATATTAGATAAATATTTCATTAATAATATTAAATCCAATTTTGATATTATTTGATTGTCGTTTGATTAATTAATAAAAAAAGAGAAAAAAGGTTCTTAATAGTTGATTAATTAAAATGAATACTTTATTGGTACTGAGATTATTATATATTATAATTAATTTGCTATAAATATTATATAAAATCTATTATTATAAGAATAACACGAATTTAATGTAATAATATGTTGTTATGGTTTAATAAATATCATTTTTTTTTTAATTAAGTACTGAGCAAATTCCTGGCGTACATTGTCAAAAGTCCCAAGGCTTTTAACGCTATGTTTTAAGATCAAGTCTCAGAAGTGTTAATAGGATTTAGTCAAGCTTGATAGCCATTCTAATTGTCGAATTCTTCAAGCAAACTTAACACTCCCTGAGATCTTGTAATCGAGCATTGACTTCCATTAACACGAAAGTAACCCCTACCATGAACACCACCAGTTCTGCACGGGGTTCATAACAAATGTCTTCCTACAACACATAAGAAAGGAGCCCCTTGTTAAATATTACATTCAGTAAATATTTCATTTTGTCTTCTCTATATCGGGTACAAGTATCCAAAGAATACAATGACAGTCCCCTTGTCCATTAACAGAACACATCACCCACCATTCAAAATCCAGATAACATGTCGAGCAAATATTAAGCTACGTGGCTAAGAGGTTAGCGCACTGGACTCCCATGTAGAGGTCCCAGCTTCGAATCCAGTTGTGCTGCCCTTGATTTTTCAGGTTTTTTCTTCCTAGGAGCCTCTACAGCTCACTGTCCGATGATGGACAGTGTTCATTGTAACGAGTGTACATTGTCTAGGGGCCGGCAGTGCACTGAGAAGGCTCCGGTCGCCAATAGATGTTGACGCGCCTTAAATTACAAAAAAAAACTAATCTTGCCTTCAATGTTCCCTAGTGAGAAGTAAACAATGCTGAAGAAAGTATCATAATTTAGCCTCTTTCTCACTGACTTAGAAGAAATGGAAACATTTCTCCGTCTCACAGGTAATGCTTGCAATCTGCCGATTACGAAAACCCCAAAGTTTAACTCAAAACTAGGTATTACGTTAACCTTGATGACCAAAAATCTTAACACTAAACATATTTCCATTGTTGTAGGAGTTTCTAAAAGCGTATTATAGAGTATTTGTTTAGAAGTACTTCGGTACTTCTAAAATTTTATGTCTAGTCATCTTTTGTATAAAATAACTTACAATATAAAAAGAAACAAAAGCTAACGAAAGGAGAGTCTGGCAGCACCAAGAAAGCATGAAAGTGAATATAGCTGAGCCCACGGGCACACCTAATTTTGTACATATATCTTAATCCAGTTTCCATAAAGTTTTAATTTAGCAGACAATAATATTTATTGAATAAGAGTTTATTGAATATTTAAAGAATAAAAACAAAAATTTATTGGTGCATTAATATTGTCCATGGTTTGTATAAATTAAAATTAAAGAATCTCGTATCATTTTTCTAAACTAAATAACTAAATTCTTATGGATCTCTTAGTACGTTATTAAGTTTCAACTTTTCTTGGACGATTTTTCTTTCCAGAAGGCAGGAAACTGTGACGTTTAGTCAGAATTAGCACGAAAAGATTCCTTGACTCATCTTTTACTTGAACAATGATGTTAAGAAATTTCTCCCGAAATAAAATAACGAGTGAAATTGATTTCATTAATTTAAACATTTAATGATTATTCTGGAAATCATGAGTTTTTTTTAATAGAATAAAATCCTTTATTGGAATGTAATCCTTTTCACAAATAATAAATAGATAAAAAACCGGGTAAGGGGTCAGCTGGATCCTATGTTAGGTTAATAAAATCTTACCTATACTAACAGTGGTATGGTGTTATATATGTTGCTGGGAAAAGGCCTCTTCTTGGACCGATCTCTCCATGCCACCAATGTTGGTCGGATCGATCCGTCACTGTGATTACATCACCTCTGCGGAATCCTAATTCACCCGCTTCCTGAGGAGTAAAGTCGTATAAAGCTTGCACTAAACACTGCAAAAAATAATAAGATCAATTAAAAGACTATATTTACTTTATGTAACTGGTGGCTTACGGCAGCGAAAATTTGCATTTTCCTACGTTTCTTTCGGATGGAATCAAGAGAGAACCTCATCATTTCTATGTGCAAAAATTTCAGATTAAAATATTCTACTTAATCTGTTAACACTTAGATTATTATTACTGAACTGTAATTTGACTAAGAAATTAATATCTAAAAAGGAACAAACTGGATTAATTAATGTGAAAAAATAATCTCTAATTTTCTTCCAACTAATTTAAAATCAGACAACGAGCAACGTTTAAGAAAACAGTAAGTACATCCCAATGAACGTCCCAAATTATTCTGCATTGAGGTTCCCAAGTTGGCTCCTCAGCTTGGCTATTTCATGCTTTTCTGTTCTGCGTCAATACTGATAGCTGCTGAGGTGTTAAATTGAAGCCATTTGGCATTTAGCTTATTGACTGTTAATTTAAAGAGCTTTTCTTTATTATAAGCAATTTTCTTAGACATTTATCAGTGCAAAAAAAAAAAAAATAGAAAATTTGTTAATTGGAAAAAATTGTACGAGTATACTGTTTTAACTATGATTGGTCAGTAACATATATCTTAACAATAACTTTGATCTATGTTTTTGTTATTAATATTTAAACAAATTTATTTATGTATGCAGTCTTAATATTGTCAGCATCGACATTTCAGTTAAATGAAAATATGAACTTGTTAAGGTCATCTCCTACCATTTTGCGCTAAGGCTTGTCAAGATCGCACTTTGATATGCCAGGCGAGCCTCGCCTTGGTTTGACTTATTGCCTATGTCATTTATTTCAAAGTCTTCTAAGATCCGAGAGTTTGAAGACGATCAATATAAACTAAACTTAGAAGAATGCAAAACTAACATTAAATAAAAACGAAAGATAATTAAAAATATTTGACAATAGTTGTTATTCTAAAATCCCTTTAAATGATTAAATAATGTTTGTTTCGAATTTTCAATGGCCAGATGGTTAGTATAAAAGTGTTTAAATTTTGAAAAAACTTTTCTAATTTGTATTCCAATATTTCTGGTTATTCAAGTAAAATCACATGCGTCTTTAGTGTAAACATTTCAAATGTCATAACCTTGAAGTTTATTAATATATATTTTTTTTAAAGAACTGTCAATGGAACTTCCAGTTCTTTATCTCTAGAAATATTAGATCAGGAAACTAACTATTCTGTTTCAAATTAGGCACTATATAGTTTTTTTCAGTTCCAGAAACAAGAATTTTATTTAATGAAATATGAATTTGGTAGATTCGATAAGCTTTATACTTTCTCTTACTCCCAGTAAGAGGAAGTATTTTTTT
The DNA here is from genome assembly GCA_011037195.1 of Triatoma infestans. NCBI lineage: Eukaryota > Metazoa > Arthropoda > Insecta > Hemiptera > Reduviidae > Triatoma > Triatoma infestans. The sequence continues at coordinate 87,810 of JAAEAF010002373.1, forward strand.
AACAAAAATATGAACTGAGAAGATCTAAACAAGAGAAAAGGGTTTACCGCGCCAACTCAATGTCATTTTTCATGAATTAAAGTCTATTTTCGAAGCCCCAAAAAATGTCAGGTTAGAAAAAGAAAAATATTTATGATGGTGTGTTAAGCATCCAACTAATTAGCAACACTAATTTTCTTTTTTTGTATAGCATGAATAGGCTCGATGCAAAAGAGCTAATCCATTGAGTCACACAATCCGTAAAATATAAATAGTGTAATATGTACAATAATATGGACAAACGGCAGATTAAGTAACTTAGTATGTGTTTTATCAGGTTCTGAATAATATATTGAGTCTGATAGGCTGAGAATCAAAGAAATCAATAATGAAAAAATCTGGTATGAAACACTCACATGACTTTCTCTTACTGTGAAATGGCAAATTTTCTTCAAACTTACAATTCTTATTAGTGTTGAAGAAAATCACAAAAAAAACTGAAAAATCTATTCAATAAAGTGCATTCCCAGTCAACCGTTTTCTTCAAACTCGAAATTTCGACACATATTTAATTCTAATTAATACTTATATGACTGACCCTAATATTATTTAGATGACAGAATTGTGTAATAAACTGAAATAGCACTTCAGAAGAAACCATAAACCCACCCCCTCCCCAAAAGTGCCCTTAAATGAATGTTCCCGAAAATTTTTTTTAAATAAAAATGGTAGCTCTTTGTATGTGTACTTGATATATCTCAGTAAAATCGCACTTCCGGTTGATGGATTTTGCCCGAAAATTTGCGGAGGATAGTACCTCAAGTTTGAGCTTCCTGCAACTTTTCGTTTTTGAGATATTCTTTTCAAACACAGACCATTTTATAAAAAAAAACACTTTTTTGGATTCAGGGGACCTCAAAACGTGTATTTCCGGTGAAAACTCAATTTTGAAAAACTGCCAGGATCGCAATACTTCCTCTTACTATTATTCGTAAGAGAAAGTAAAATGAAACTAAGGGCTAAATATTCCTAAACAAATTAGTTTTCTACATTTCATTTGTAGCATGCTTACATATGGCTAATAAAAAAGATTTGTTAGGCAATTTGAGTAAAATAATTCTTGCCACAAAAAAAGAAACAAAGAACATTTTAAGCAAAACTTGCCTTTTTCTTAAAGCTAGTCTTAAAGTTTCTTGAGTACACCTCAATGAAATAGAAAAAAATACTTAAAACAACATATAATGTACATACCTCTTCTGGAACCATATCGCGTAGTTTAACATCTTGCGATCTAGATACGGAAGCTGTCCTGTGATATTCTACCAGTTCATTTAAACTATTAAATTTGACGACCCACAGAAAAAATTTGCCTTGGGCATCTCTAAGAACTTTAAAATGTTGAACACCGTCTGAACACCTATAACATTATTTTTCTTCCTATAATTAAAATCCAAGGTATAATTTTTATTTATTTATTTTTTAATTAACTTAAGAGGCTCTGTTATACACAATATTTGTCTTTGTCAAGTCTATATTGCTAAAATCTTATTAAAATTAGAGGAATTGCTTTCTTTAATGTATCCCAACTGATTTAAATTTACCACTTAATCACAGCTTGGATTAAATGTTTTTTGTGAGACTACCAATTACATTTCACTACGTGATTTGATTTCCTAACCCATCCATTACTTATAAAAAAAAAAACCAAGGGTATCCAAGTGAATCCATTAAAAGATTTCTATTTGAATTCCAACGAACTAATATAAATTAATTTTTAAAACCAAACATGAAACAGGAATAATTTTTTTTAATCTAACCATATAATATAGATTGTTTACTACAAAGACAAGACTTCTTTTGTAAAAACGAGTAAAGCTGGTTTTAATTTATAAATATAATTCATAGGTTACAATTTTTGAATATAAAGAATTTCAATTACTGAGTGAAAGATTCCTACAAATTCCAGAAGTTATATTTTGGCTTTCAAATTTTATTATATCATCGAAACCTAAATAGTTTTACATATTGGTTGAACATTCCCTGGTCTAAACCAGAATTACTTAATAAACGCAAAATAACTATAGTGTTTACATTCATCAATAGTAAAATCTCCATACTTAAACGATATACTTTGATAATCTGCCTTTATGAAATACAGTAATGTTTCTTGGATTATTTTATTATTTAAATGTGAATAGAGACTGATGAAGAAGTATTATTTAATTTTGTTTACCTAAGCTTCCAACAAGTGTTTTTTTTTAAGTTGTCAAATGCGAAATTTTCGCTCAGTTAACATTGTAATTATGATTTTATCTACCTAATTGTTTAAAAAAAAAAACTCTTCTGAAGATGATGAGTTTCATTTGTCGAAATGCTTGGGCAAACAAAAATAAAAAAAATATCAAACAGTGCTACATTTTCATTATCTCTCTATAATTATTTAGTTTTATGTAAATTCACTACTTAATTTTAAAACAACTCTTACAAATATTTAATTTATTATTTATATTAATAATTGAATTCCAAAATTAAGCATAAAGACATAATATCTATGTCTTTAAAAACTATAATGCCTTAACGTATGTATTCAGTATAAACTGTTCTAAATCGGTTACATACAAATTAAAAAACTACTGGTGATAGTGATTCTCCTTTTAGAAAAGCTTTTGTTATGTTAATGCATGGAATTAGTCCTTCAGTATTTTTTATATACAATGTCTCATTAGAATAAAATTTTCTCATTAGAATATTATCAAATTTACTACTGTCAACCAGTAGTAAATACACAATATATCAACGTCAATATAGACAAAAAAAATTAATATCTTTAATGTAGAAAATAAATGATAAATTATCTATTATTAGTTTACTATTATTATTAATCTACTTACTTCACTGAAAGTGAAAAGTCTCCCGGCGAACTCTCACTAACTCTAATTAAAAACGCACCTTCATGTTTATTCATTAGTAATTTTTCTGCATCAGCCCTAGTTATTCTTCCATAATACCAACTAAATTCAAAATTACAAAATGTATATATATGTGTGGTAAGTAAATTTATAAAGACAATAGAGATATATCTAATTTTATATTATGGCGAGCACACGTTAAACAATACAAAAAGGAAGTATGGGTTGATAACGTAGTCTGAATCAGTTTGTTAAAGTAGAACTCATGGCATAAAAATGGGAATACAAACATTTAAATTGTTCGCAGTCTACCTACTATAAACAGCAATAGACTGAAAATGTAATAATGGAAACTTTGCTAAGCGCACATATAACCATGAAAATACTAATTAAAAAACATGAGAATGGGATGCTTGATAAGAAAGATAATAAGTGCTTGTTAAGATGGCCCTGTAAGCATCACCTTGAGATCATTAACACACAAAAGGATACGTGAAATACATTGTAATATCATGAAAACAATAAAAATGAGTCATACACCTAAAAAGAATTTGGATGTTATGGTTTATCGATAAATAAATCATTAAGGAACATGCAAGAAAAGTTATTAATAGTAATAAAGAAATATCTGCATGAACTTAAAGGAACATAAACCAAAGGATATCAATTGAACCACATCCTCACAGGATGATTGATACAAGTAAAAATTAGGTGAATAATTTTTTAACCGGATGTCAAATATCAAATCTATCCTTACATAATTCATATTAAAACATGAATGGTTAGTTTTCAAGAGTTTAAAGTTTATTTTTTAATTTAAAACAATGCAGTTTATTTCAAAAATTTACAGCATTAAATTATAATAAAAGAACGTACTCATGATTTTTCATTTCGATGTAATTACTTGGTATTAATCCTTCTTTTCCATCTAGTTCAGCTCTGTACCAATTCATATCATCTTCCATGTTTAGAATCTACGATTACAAGTGATTTCTTATAATCTTACCAATATTAAATTTAACACAGAAGAGATAGCTTTAAGATTACTAGGACTTTTTAAGTATTACCTTCAACACCTGATTTTTTCGGAAGCTCAATTCATCTTCTGCCGTTGCATTAAAGTCGTGTTTTGCCGTTGCTTCCATGGCAAAATTTAAATATCCCCCAAATTGTAAAAATAACTATATAGGATACCGTCCTTGAATAAGAAGGATAAGGTTATAAGACCCCAATTGAAGACAAACACTATCACAATATTTTTTAAGAAAACATCCACCAACACTTGTTTACCGAAATAACTAAAAAGAAAAATATGTATATATTTCGACACAATTATCAAAGAGGCTTCCGGCTAACCCTAAAAACTATTAAGAATAATATATCACTAACGTGCATAGCACGCGTTCTTCGCTATTTTCACAATAGCTTTGCACTGTGACGGTGAATACTCAGATATGCCTGCACTGTACAGCACCTAGCGCCCTCAAGTGACTAGTAAAGGAACTCAAACCTTGGGCATTTTTAGACAAATGGCCTATTTAAATTTCCTCCAGCTATTAAATTTCTTAGTCAATTCCTTCACTTTATTTCTAAGAAATTATTTGAATTTAAAAAAATCCTGTTTCTTGTATCCATATTTCTTTTTTTAAACTATCGATTTTATAATTTTTTTAAAACTTATAAATAAATTTCAATTTTAGGGTGTGTCAAATGAAGAAAAAAGAAATAAATTTCTTACTTTATTTAGTGATTTATAGACAGAGTATGAATTTGTGTAAATACAATCTTAATTTCATAAATTGCTATCTATATAAAGGCAATTGGCATTTGAAAATGAAATTAATAATTTGTTATTTTCACTTGGAAGTAACAGCACTCATATAAATAAAATACTTAATTACCTATATTTATTTTAAATTAAAACATAACTAATTTTTGGAATATTGTTTTCTGAAATGGTTAATTGAAAAATGCCAATTCATATGACTTGGTTATAAAACCCAAGTGTTTTACGAATTAAATGAAAAAGAAAGTTTACAATATAAATAATTACCAAAAGTGACTTACTCGATTACTTAAAAACTAACCACCCTTGTCAGGGCAAAAAAATAAAAAAAAAGACAAATACAATATAATAATTTAAACAATTACGTAAATTACTGATATACAAAGAATAAGGGTAGTATATTGTGTTCAATATTTTAGTTTAAGCCATCTTATTTATTATTACAGCATAATTTAAATGACTTTCAAATTATGAGGCGATAGTTATACATTTTGATCTGCTGCAATTCAATAAGATTACTTATATATAAATATTTAATAAGGTATTTACAATTTTTATTTATTTATGTTGTTAACTTAAAAAGAACACTATTATAGTGAAGTTGGTCTGAATTTTGTTGTAGCACTATGTAATTCAATATGACTGTTATGTTATTTTATTTACATAATGATGATAAAAGGCGTTTTTTCACATGCACACATAAAAACGTTCACACAATACATATATATATTCTGCATATATATACTTAATCTTCTATTCAGTGTAACATTTACACTACAAATTATTACATTCAAAAGTCAATAACTAATTTATCAGTAAATGCAAAGATTATAAATATATTTAGGTACCCGAAATATTAAGTGCCCTACTTCTACATTTAACAGAGGCCCCCCTACCTTACATCCTAAATAAGATGAAGATTTGACCTTTGAATATTAAAAACTTGTGTTGTAATTGTTGAATATTAATATTTTCTTTTTGTAATCATGGAATTGGAATGTTCTATACAATCTTTGTAAATAAAATATATATATTAGAGATAATCTCACTAAAATCTTCTATAGTGAACACACAAGATTTCATTCGTACACCCACTTATACACACAGTTTAAATCTAATCTAATTTTTTTTTTTTAATTTTTATTTTACTTTATTTATTATTTTTTTGCATTTAATAGCGAGCAATGGAGTGGTGCTCATTTATCTTTCAAAAAACTACTATGTGCGGTAAAAAATAACTATTTTGCGAAACAACCTACTGCCTAACCCACTCAACTACTGCAATTACCAAGTTTTAAGTACTTTTTGCATTGAATTTCTCCTTTATATATATTTTAATATATAAATATAAAAACTGTTATTCACTATGGTACACTGTACACTTTTACATTTCTGATTGGGGCAAAGAAAGAGATTTTTTTTTTTATTAAATTTAATTTTTTTTGAATTAAGGTGGGGAGTTAAGTTTAAAGGCCCTTTTGACAGAGTAAAATGGACGTTATATTATTACCGCATTTCATATGGGAGATTGAGCGTGGCGTACCAAAAATAGCTAAAAAAAAAGTAAAAATAAATAAACCACACCTCAAGATCAAATTGATAGTACACTGTAGCAAAAAGGGCCGATACACTTCACATATCCTTTAAGTTTAAAAATACGATTCCCTAAACTCGTCTATATAATACGATCACAATAAGAAGTCGGTTTAGAAAATACGAACAGCAACTCGACTTTTGTAACAATTAACAATATTCGCCCCCACCATAAAATAAATACGGATCTACGTACTACAAAATGGAGAGAAAAAGGAAAAAAAAGAGGAAAAATATATTAATATAAGACTAAAATGAGGTTGAGAGGGATTTTGTTAATTACGTTTTATTTCTTCTTTAAAAAAAAGGCTTGTTAGGTCACTTAGAATCGGGTTTGGGTTTTTTTGCCGGGGGCTGATCTGAAGAATCATCATTAGCAGACAAATCGTCTGGAAGAGAAGTAGAAGTGTTATCATCTGTGACAGGAAATGATGAAACACCACTAGCCTTTCCATTTGCTTCTAATGAACTTTCATCTGATGCATCCAGCGCATCCTGAAATCATCACATAAAAAAAATTATTGTAAGAACATCGATTAACAATGCATTTGAACTTGAAAAAAGGAGAGCAAACTTTGTACATTAACTGTGCTAATGTTATTATCTCGCTAAGGTATTTATTTCACACTGTAACTATTTTTTTACCACGCTCATACATTACCAGGATGGCCTATTTCAATTTCTTCCTCTAGACCAATCTGCAGACAACTAAATAATTAAAATTACTGGCCGAACTATATGTTACATTACTTATAAAAAAAGAAATTCAGATAAACAAGTTACAAATAAGTGGCGAAAATTAGAGAAGTCCTTTTAAAATATTAAAAAATACTATTATGAAAAATTTAAATGCTTATTCTGAACGATATCAAATAATGTAAGATTTATAAACCAAAACCCTTAAAGACAGCAAAAAATAATTTTAGACAAATTTAGTTGTTAAAAAAAAACTAAAACACATATACTTAAATTAAAAAGGTTGCATTTTTAAAAATAAATTCATTAAAAAAAATCTTACAGTGCTAGCGGCATTTGATGATTCGGATTCAAGTGTTTTATCACTTCCATTGCTGTGACTAGTAGTTCCGTTTGGAATAGAGTCCAACAATTCTGGTTGCAATTCACTTGCCACATAGTGAGTCCACAAAGCAAGTTCAACGCGATGAGGTGACCAACATGTTCCGTTTGTATCTAAAGAAATTTAAAATCAAATCAAGGTTGACAACCCATTTTATCTTTCTATTTCATGATGCAAACATTCTATCATAGCTTAAACCAAATATAGTGTTAAACGTTCAGAATACATGATTTGAATTTCAACTGACAAATTGTCCATAATTGCAGCAATGGAACAACGTTAATTGTCCTTAAAATTGCAAAATGATGAAAAGTGCATCATTCATCATCCATCTGGAAAGAAGCCTAATCGCAGCCTACTCTGGAATCACTAGAACGTTTTTGAAAAATGTCTGAAGTAAAGGAACCACTGACCATAAATTAAGAGAAAATCATTGGACGCATTTTTGAGAAAATTATGTTAAGTGAAAATACCAGTCTGTAAAGTGGAATCCTAATTTTTTTTTTTTTTGTAATAGGTTTTTAGTCAACGGACTAGCTCACACACGGAGGTCCTGGGAACGATTCCAGCTGTAGGCCCAGATTATATCTTCCTGGGAGCCTCTACACCTCACTGTCTGTTGATAGAAAGCGTTGTAAGTAATGAGAGAAACTGTCCGAAGTGCATTGAGATTAGGCTCTGAGATGACCACTGATGTTGACACACCTTAAAAAACAAGTAAGTAGCAAGTAACTGGTCCTAATTTCATACAGGTGGAAGAAATGTGCTATAATTTGAAAAAAACACTTTAGACAGAAACTTAAAGTTAAAACTTCTTCAGAAGTGGTACTTCCGATTGGCCAAATCCCTTCATCCACTTGAACACTAGTTAAAGTTATGAAATAGAATTCGTTGAATTCTAATATCTATATATTAAACAAAAACAAAAATGCAGTGTTTAATGAGTCAATATTTAATCAGTATTCTTTGCCTTCTATCGTCTCAATTCAAACTTCACCTTTGACATTTTTTAGGAAGCTTTTTTTTTTATTTTTTTATTTAAAAAATAAAAAAAAAGGCAAACCATTTCCATGGGTTTTAATAATTTTCATCTTTTAAATTATTTACAATGCGACTGTTTCTTTGTTTAAATTAGACACACAAAAATTCTTTCTAAGCTTAATATTTTTATTAAAAGGTTGTGTAAATCATTTAAACGACAGAAACTTCATGCTTTTTTCAACTTTATAATACCCAACAGAATTTTTTCAAATAATTTGATTTTTCTCAATTTAGTAATAACAAATAGGTTACTAAGAAACAGCTGTTCAGAGGAAAATCTAACGTCGTAGATTACTCAGAACTTCCTCAATCAATTTTCCTGACTACGAATTCTCATAACAACGAGTAGGGAAGGGATTAGCTTAGTGATTAGCGCACTGTAATCCTACGCGGAGGACTCGGGTTCGAGTCTAGCTGTGTTGTCCTTAGATTTTTCTTCCTAGGAGCCCCTACAGCTCATTGTTCGGTGATGGAATGGACAGAGTTGTCTATAATGAGAGATCACTGTTCGGAGGCAGAAAAGAATGAGTAATTTGGTATTTTCGGTTGTTGGATTTTGACCGGGAATAGAATTCCATCGAATTCATTGATGACACCCAAACGGGTAAAGTTTGAATTTCTGTTCTTTTACGTTTCTGTCTTGTTTTAATAGTCACATGTACAAAAACTATAAAAAATTGGCACTAAAGTAAATACATGTTCCTGTAGGAAAGGAGAGTAAATATGAAGCTAAATTTTATGAATGTCAGAAAAGAACAGACAGCACATATATATGATGGAACTTCGCAAAAACAATTGGAACAAGATTTTTTTAAGAAAAATTACGAACAAGGCAAAACAGATACATAATCTCCAAAAGAAAAATTATAAGTACTTAAAAACTACAATATAATGGAGACAATATTATTAGAGCTTTAATTTTTATCAGACTTTTGAAGACAAATAATAAAGTAAAACTTTCATATACAATTTCTCAGAGAAAGGGGGAGAACAAGTGCTTTTTGGCCAGAAATCATATATTTCTATAGAAAACTCAATTTCTAAAATTTGCATGATCACAATATTTTCTTAATAGTGTAAGGGAAAGTAAAATTAAATTTATGAGGAACCACCAAATTGTATTTACGATTTGGACTTAATTTTACATAATTAAGTCACATGAATGTGCTAATAATATTAGCAAATACAACAAGGCGTTGTAATTAAACAACTTCTAGCTTTAAAGTTGTTCTAGATATTTAAAATATTACAAAATAAGGAAATACGGTGAACTCTTCTTGAACTAATTTCGGAGTAAATCGAAAATGCTGGGCATCAATGTGCTTCGTATTCTCACCATCTTTACATCGGCGCCATTTATTATTTCAATTCCGCGTTCGTCGACCAATAGCTTTAAAGTTAACTTCAATTCAAAAGATCAAAATTCTAAGGAATAATCATTTCTTTTAGCATGAATGCAATGTGATGATCACTTGCTGATGCTGAAAATACACAGAAATGACCTGTGAGATGGATAGTCCAAAAAGTGAAATTTATGAAATTTGACAGCTCCCACGCAATTAAATCGAACATAGCTGGAGTAGTTGTTGTGGTGGTTGGTTCCGCAGAGCTGGAAAGCATCAGAGATATTTTCCGTGATACCTTGCTTCTTTTTGTAGTCATCGACCGGATTCGGGCGTTCGCCCATCATCAGGATGTTTTTGTTAAACAGTGTAATAACATAGACTATCCATCAAACTCACTTGAGTGTACCAACAATATACACTCAGTTGAGTGTAACAACTGTATTTACTCTGTGCAAGTCTATGTGATTACACTGTTTAACAAAAACATGCTGATGATGGGCGAACGCCCGAAACCGATCGATGACCACAAAAACAAGCAGGCTATCACGGAAAATGTCTCTGATAGCTGGAGTAAATCAGCTGAAATTCTAAGAAAAAAAAAGTTTGCATATCTATTATTTCTGTATGTTATAACTGCATGGTTTTATAATGAAAAAATTATTGTTTTATTAATATTTTTTTGTTAAGGGGGTATGGTGCACTGCGGCCGGAAAGATCTAGTTTGCCCTGGAGCCGTCTCGGTGCACAGTCTCAGTATTCTTTAGTTAAAGCGATCTTAGGAGGGAAAAAGCAGCAATGGTGGTTTCGAACCCAAATCTCGGCTGGGAGATCTAGGAAAGTCTCGGGCGCTCTTAGCAGTTTGAGAGACAACGCTTTAATGCGCTGTTTATGACCTGAAGAAGCCATCACATTATCTTTCACTGTTTCAATTACTTATTTAATTCTTTCAATTTTATAATAAAAAAAATTAATCTCACGCAATGAGCTAAAAAACTACTAATTTTATTCCAATATAAGTAAATAAATGTGAGTGGAGAGCAAAAATATATTTTTATAATTTATTGGTGAACACATTAGCTATTTGTTTATTATCGATATCAACCGGCTTGTAATAAATTGCAACAATCTTCTTTAAGATACACATAAACACAATTAATAATCCTCTTATTTTCACAGAAAGTGAAATCAATATTGTCATTTTATCTTCACCATTAAGTTAATTTTTGGGAGAAATTTCACCATGGTAATTAATGAATTAATTCTATTGATTGTATTCACATGAAGTTAAACATAAATCTCGTAAATTAGAATAGAAACCAGCATAATACAATTAGACGGACAATTATTTTTGAACTGCAGATTTAACATGAATTCAAAATTGTTTGCTAATAATTTATAAAAGGTACAAAAATATAAATTAGAAATTCAATAATTGACCCATTTCATGTTGAAGAAAAGTAAGAAATTTAAATTTCATTAGTATACTGAAAATTGATATATCTTATTCCATCTTGGGACAGGAAAGTAACCATAATTAATTTCCATATGCGATGATAAAAAAGTCTGTCACAGATTGAATACAATTTTTATACTACTTGCATACTTTATTTAAATGAATATACGAACATTATTTTGAAAAAATAAAATATTTTTTCTGTTCAAAAAATGTAATTACTCACTTTCACTATTAAGCCTCTGAACAGCATTTTGAATATGGGTAACGAAATTTAGATATTCTTTAGTTGTATAATCTATTCCTTCAATTTCTGGAATTGCCATTAAACACTCATCGGCCATAAATGGAGCCATTTCTGGTGCAGCTGCTGCTAACAAAGCTGAAATTTATAAATACCAAAATTTTTATAAACAAATTCTTATACATCAATGATTAAAGACAAGGTTTTCTTAATGTTCAATAGAAATTAATAAGTAAACGATAACGTAATTAGAAATATTATGGTTTTTACCTGAAGCCATTGTAGTCCCAACACCTTTTAAGTTACTTAATGCAGTAATTGCCTGCTCGAGATTGGGCAACTTGCGAAAAGCTTTTCTTGTTTCTGCCATAACTGCCCTTGGTGTATTTACTTTCACGAGATAGTTGAGTTGAGGGAAAAATTTCCCTCTCTAAAAAACAAAAACAAAAAATTATTCCAAAGTTAAAAATATCAGAGCTCAATGATTTTCAAATTCTACATACTGTTTGTTTCCATTTCATTAACTGGCACAATTCTTCGTGATTTAAATGTGCGTCTTTTCCCCGTGCTTTAATTTTTTTAGGCAGCTCATTTTGATACCTGAAAAAATTGAAAAAAATAAAAAAAAATTAAAATATTACAAATTTAGTCATCTAATGATTAGTACAAAACTAAGAAGAATATTAAAGTTAATTTATAACAACTGAGTAATATAAAATTATTAATAAATATAAAAATTAAACTAAATAAATTAAAATCAAAATATAAAAAATGTAATTATATAAATACTTATGTTCATTAAAGATTCTAACGATGAAAAAAATTAAAATGAATTTGTGTAATTATATGGGGTAAAACTAGGCAGGGAATACAGAAGTATGGTCATGCATCAATAAGTTAAAGCTAGCTTGGTAGCAGTTAAAATTATTATTACGAGGTATGAGCTTAGATCATAAAAAGAACATAAATAGGTTAAAAAAAGAAGAAGACAGAATTAAAGAGGCGAAATAAGTCAATATTTATTTTAAACAATATGATTGTGAAATATAAAGTCTGACTCTTTGTTGAGACTCCATTTTGGTTTGCACTAATGGGAAAGCTGAAAGTAGTACAAGCTAAATATTACGACATTCAGCTTTTATTAATTAAATTCATAATTTTTTATTAATATAGATATTATTAAGGGCGCCTTTACTAAGTTTTTAACTATTTTAACAAAAAAATAAATTAAATAAAACAAAAAACCTATATAATGTGACAAAGCATTCATGGCTAACGTCATCATGTTAGATGTGACGCTACTAGGAATTCTCTAAATAGAACCTTAATTAAACTCGTATCAAAATTAGGGAATTTGAAGTTGACATTGGTCCCCACGTGACAGGTTTGACATTTAATAGACTGCCACCGCTGAGCGGATCATGCAATTGCAAGATCGGCAGTCTGCTACGTGCACTGTAGTCACAAAGCAAGGTTCAATGACATCCTTCCACCAATTTTTAAACTTTATAATGTACTCACCAGTTATCCAACTTTATAAGTTCTTCTGGTTTCTTATTCTTCCTTTCTGCTTTTAACCTGAGTGCTTGAGGATATAAACTTAAAACGTGTTCAAATTGTTTTGCAGAACCTGCAGCAAAGAAAGTAGCAGTGTCCTTTATGGAGGAAGCCATTGTGATAACTAAAGTGTTCTTAGACTCCACTAGAGCGCTCTATGTTATGAAATCGAATATTTTTATTTCCGAAAACTTTTCTTTAAGTAAAATATTACACAGAACTCCGAATGTAAACGCACTACCTTTTGAAAATATTAACACTTACAATAAATTCATGTGTAACGTAACCTCCCTAACGAGAGCGAGAGAGTAAAGGCAGCTGCGTTTCATGAATAGCCAAGGGAGGGGAGAAAATAAATGACCTCGTACCCCCTTTGCTATTGAAAGGCAACTACATCGCTAAGCTCCTGTTCCCAACCAGACCTTTAAAATACTTCACCCAGTATATTTTTTGTTACCTAACCGTTATAGAGTTAGGGCTTAAAACACAATTTTTCATTTCCAAAAATGATTTTAAATTCAGATTTGTTACTTTAAATATACTTAAAGTAAATTTAAAAAAAAATAATTACATTCGTATTATAAAATATTTAATAATGTAGGAAATAATTTTTTAAATAAAAACTCAGTTTTATGTAAACAACAATGCCTTTATTTCACATGTAACACTGCTCATGGGGAATAAAAAATAAACGTAAAAACTAATTTGAGCTGAATTGCAATTCCATTCCTAAAATTCAGTCTAAATTACATCTAGACATAAAGTGAAGTATAGAGTATTATATTATACAATGTACCCCTAAATTGTGCACTATTTATTCTACATGTATACATTTTTATACAAAACTCACATACAAGCCACCCATATGATAGCATTATACAGACAATGTATTTAGTATAGCACTTGGAATTTTTTTTTTTTTCTTAAATTTCTATAGCAAACCGTAATTTTTTAATAACAAATATTGTTGGCACATTCTATCAATTAATAAAATTTCATCTATTACATTTGTTTGCGAAAGAAAAGAAATGTGGAAATTCAGTACAAGTTTCTTTTTATTTAAGAAAAGACAAAAACCATTGACTAATAACTAAGTACACTAAATCTTTGTGGGGGGTATAACTTTTTTTATATTCTTAAAGTATGATCACTAACTAATAGTCATTTAAACGGTTTTGTTTTGACACTTGAAAAATACTGCTTCCAATTTTTAATTATTAATTTTCTAATTACTTACTATCTGACTAGTTTTAAAAACAGCAACAATTTTATTGCCTTGTTCTGAGACCAATTTTACAAAATTCAGTTTTTAAATGTATATAAATCAAAAAAGAACTCTTTAAAAAGGAGGCAAAATTAAAACAAAACTTAATTTTGTATAACTTGATTGAAAATGTATCTCTAAAATTTTAGAGGTATTAATTATTCTTTTTTTTTTAATTACTTAAGTGAACAAAAATGTATTGATTTTTTTTTTTATAGTTCAAGTTAAAAATATATTTTATAAAAAGATTATTTTTTAAAAACTTTTTCTTTTTTGTATTTGTAAAAATATACTCACAAATATAAATTTTGTTAATACATTTATAATATGTTACTTTTTTTTTTTTCTCTCTTTCAAAATTACATATACTGTATAATTCCAAAATACAATACAATTTTTATGTACTGCACAATTCAAAAATAAAGTATGATCCCCTTTTTAGAGAGTGAGAGAGAGAGTGAGTGAGTCTCCCCCCCCATATTGAAAGAATCTAGGCCACAATATTGCAAGTATACCTAATAGCAACTTGGCAGTGAGGAGACTATAATATGATTGTTTTTAAATACACTAATATGTTTATGTTTATATAATATATATCTTATCCATTTATTAATTTTTTAATTGTTTTTTCAAAAATAATCTGAATGAAATTTACAATTAATATTTAAAAATCTGATCAAGAAAATTAAATACAAACAAAAAAAATTGTAAAATAAGGACGGAAAACATTAAATAAACAAAATTATGCAAAAAAAAGTATTTTGATAATGCAATTGGAAAAAAATATTTAAGATCTCTGAATATTTAAAAAATTACAATACTTCCTCTTACTGGGAATAAGAAGAAGAAAGTAACAAAAATAATAATTAAAAAAAAAAAAAAATTATAAAAAATAGAGTACAACTTCCCATAGAAATATTTTAAACTTACTATTTACAAAAATTACATACATCTAAAATAATCACAACAATTTACATAAAATTTTCTCTAAATATACAATGCTTTGTTAATAAATATATACATCGCAACAATATTTCTTAATAAAAACTACTCCTTATTTAAATTATATATTCATTTTTAAAAAAGTTTTTTATGTAGTTTATTATTTTTATCTTTCTTGTAAACCACATAAACGTTTTTAGATTTTACCTGAAATTAAGGCACAGGAAAATCTTAAAGCAGACAAATTACTCATGACAATATTATTTCAATAAGATTCTTTCCCCCTCAAAAAAAAAAAAAAAAAAGTTAATCATCATAAATTTACTTTTTTATTTACTCTAATCCAACAACAATCTAATATTAATTCAATTAATATTAAAAAATGATACTATAACAGTGAAATAAAGGTTATGTATTATAAACAAACTACCCCACCTTTTTATTTATTTATTTATAATGTTGCTATCAATCCCTTATTAATTAGGTACAACCTAATGCTAAAGTTTACAAAATAATTCAGTTTTTTATTTTTATATAAATTCAACTCTCCCAGAGTCTGATAAAGTTAGTAGTATTTTATATTAAAAAATATATTCTCAATTAAGGTAATTTTGTTTTTTTTTTTGTTCAATTTCTCTAAAACAAAAAAAACAAAAAAAATGAATTTGAGAATACTTCTTTTATTTGAGTCAATTGTATAAAAATAATACTTTTGTATTTAATATAAACATTATGTATTTAATTTTTTTTTTTAAATATTTTAATTTAATCGACCATTAAAAACTGAAATTAAATAAAGAAAATTAAAAAGTGATTTAATATATTTCGACTATTTTTATTGGCGATAAAAAATTACAAAAAAAAAAAAATACAAACTTAATGGATATATTTACATTATTAACTTCTTTTGTTTGGCTACTTTTATAAATTGGATAAGATTATTTTTTATTAAATAAAATGGTTTACCTTTTAATAGAGACAATATTTTTATTCTATAAAGTTTTTATTTAAATTAAGGGCTAAAGATAATTTGATAAGTTATTATTAAAGAACTTAACTTTTTGTTTGTTTTGTTTCAATTTCATATAACTAAAGAAATTATTAGCTACTGAAACTCTAAAATGCAGTAGCTCCAATTGTATGTCTAATTTGTTCAAAGCTAAGCCAAAATGTGAGAGACCAGGGAGCCATCCTGATCCAAACAGGTATAAATCCTTTATAAAGTGCAAATAATCCTTCATTTTCAATAGTTTTTATCAAGCAATCTGTAGACGATTTGTATATTAAACCCCTGGAAAACAAAACATGTTTAATTAATTTTAAATTTTATAAATATTAAAACAAAATATCTAGATATAACTTCACCCTAAATAAAACAACAGTTAATGATGAAATATCCCCAAATTGTGATGGATTCGTCATCAACACATCAACAACTTTTCGCATACAAATTACACAAACAACAAAGTACTTCAAAGAATTAAAACAAAAAAGCAAGGGAATACAATTTTGGGCAAACTGCATAGACTCGTGCAGCAAAACTTTGTTCGAACCAATAGTTGCCTTGTTAATGTGTTTTCTCAGTCATCCAAATTTCCAGTGGATTCTCAAATTGATGAAAAGGCCTTCTAGTTATTGCTAGTTAGCCTTGCATTATAAATGAAATTAATGAAGTATTGTTTACATTGATATATTCTCTAAGAAATTCATTTTTGGAAATTTCACGTAATTTCTTAAAGTGAATTTCACTTTAATTGAAAAACCTAACCTTTCCTCTTTTTCTTATGTTTTCACATAAATCAACACTGAAAAAAAAGAAAAGAAAAAGAAACTGGCCGAAATTTGCAGTACAAGTTATACTACTTATGTATGACTTCTCAGTTAAGTATTCCAGAGAAAAAAAAAAAACCTATTGTCAACCGTCACAAGCAACTGCTTAATACGATATTAATATCTGCTGAAAAGCATAAAATATAGAAATAACTTTTTCACCACCAACTTTCCAGTAAGTTTTCACACTTTGTAATTGTTAGAAGCCGAATTTTCAAGAGGATTGGTTTAGCGCAAATCGCTGATAAACAATGACGCAGAAAGACCATTTTTTTTTATAACTATTTAAAATAATTTGAAATTACAAAAGTTCTATTAACAAATAAATAATATTGTATTACAATTTTTTAAGAGTATATTATTATCCTATTACAAGCCTAGCATTTTCGATAATATGTAATGAAAATCATTAATTAATTACTTTCTCTATTCTGTTCCATAAGCCTACAAAGGAAATTAATGAAATATTGTTTGTACTGATATGTTCTCTATAGAAGTATTGCGTTTGTGTGACATTTTCGAAACTGAATTAACACCGGAATACATGTTTTGAGATCCTTAAGAAAAAAAAATATTTCTAAAATGAAAAATAGCAGCCATCTCGAATTACGTATTCCGTTTAAGTACCTTCCAACAATTAGGTAGTGCGATTTTACTGATTTTTTTTTTTTCAGTTTTTAGCGGTTCTCTGGAAGCTCCAACCTTTTACTTTAAATGGCTATCACTTTTATTTGAAACATTTTTCTAAGAAAATTCATTTTAGGAGCCCTGGGAGCGAGCAACAGCGATAAGCTTTCTTCAAATAGACCTCATCCGGTTCTAAAACCGGCTACAAGATTTTTTCAAACTTCTGTGAAATTAAATTTCAAATATTATTTGGTTTATTCAATTGGCGCTTGTTTACTGGACCACTATATAATATTTCAACTCTATATTTAGGTTAAGAACAAATAAGTAAGGTTTCTAGGTTAAAAACATATAGCAAATTCTACAATAATTGTATTAACTGCTGTAAAGGAAAATGTGAGTGATCCACGCTAGGTTTTTTGAAAATTTTATTACTTTTATTTTTTATGTTTATAATTATAATAATATTAGCGTTTGCAGCTGATAAAGTTAACGGGATAAATTAATAAGTTTTGATGGAACTAAGAACTATGTACCCCTTATTTAGCACAGCTGAAATTTATCAGCTGATTCTAGTGTATAATAACATAATAACAGTTTAGAACCTTCTTTATTTGTACTAAAAGAAAACAAAATAGAGAGTAAATATTTCAATGACAATAAAAATAGCCATGCTCTTACGCCATCAATAATAATGACAATACTTCAAAAATATTGCTTCATTATTCAATCAATAATGTTATACCTTACACTGACATTATTAAGGATGCTATTTTCAATAAATTACAACTACTTAATTCTCCCGGCAATATCCTCTTGGTATTAATATTTATAATGGATGTGTTGGATGGAGAGAATTGGTTTTGTTTGATGAGTTAAGAAGAAGACTTGGTTAACACTGGTTAACTGATATATTAATAATGAGACACTGACTGCCTGGACTTTACAATGGATGAATGTTTAAGGTTGAGTGGTAAGAGAATGACACGTAGCGATTGGATGCATTGAACTAATTTCAACTGTGCTTAACTGTCTTTAACTGTCGCTATATTTATACAGCTTCTCCCACTCCAGTCCGAGAGAGTGGTTGAGCTTCTCTTGCTGTTATAATACTCATATGGAACGTCAATTCACGGTCTGAAACTGTGCAAAATTCTTTTCATAATATTGTATCGTGCACATACACACGACCCTCTGGCTTTTTATTGTTTTCGCAAAATTTGAATATTAAAATTAATAATATGAAAATAATTCCTTGGCATTTTTTCAAAATAAAAAAATTTTACCATAAAGAAAATTATTGATGTAACATTTCAATTAAATTTTATTGGTTATATTAGTTAAATTTTACTGATTCAATACTTTTTCGGAACTTTGGGCGGCTGCTTAATGTATCTATAAAAAAAAATTATAAAACAAGGCACTTGTTAATTTATCCATAATTATCTGAAAAAAAATCTGGTATGAAACACTCATACGACTTTTTCTTATTGCAATATTTAGTTGAGCTTGCTATAAAAAAAAAAAATGGTTCATTGGATAAAGGTTTATTCATTTATATCGAAAGGTAACTTGTGTGGCAGCGCTATTATTGTGGCAGTTTAAATTTAGACTAACTGACACAGGTCACCCAGAATCACTCAAAAATCAATTTTTGGAAAATAAAAGTGATACTTTTGTGTGCAGTTACCATTCCAAGTTTGAAGAAAATCAATATAGCCATTTCAAGAAAATTTCAAATACCAACTCTGTAAAGTTCCACTTTTGGTTAACCGATTTTCTTCAAATTTGGTATTCCAACAGTACTTCTAATGAATTTTAATATTAAATAGATATTGAACCATAAATTTTAGTGAAGTAGTACTTTCAAGGAAAGCTAAACGCTACTGTTCCCCCACAACCCCCCAAAAAATCAATTTTCCCGGTAAAATGTTCCAAAAAAAAAAAGTGATAGATATTTATGTGTGCGGATAGTATACGAAGTTAAATGAAAATCTTTGAGACCGTTTTCGTGAAAATCGCGAAAAACTGAAAAAAAAAAATATAAAGTCGAAATTTTGTCCGAAACCACCGTGTGAACATACCTAAACAGAATTCCAAAAATTTGACAATACTTTCTGCTACCAGGGGGGCAAGAGAAATACGTAAAAATGGAAAAATGTTATATACTTTTACACAACTTTTTGAACAACTTGCTAATAACTATGAGTTCCATTTTCATTTAAACGGGTACAACAACAAACAAAATTGCAGATTTTGGGGTTATGAGAATCCCAGGGAATTACATCTGCAACAATTGCATCCCCAAAAATGAAGTGTTTGGTGCGGTGTTATGGCTCTATTTCTTTAAAAAGGCCAGAAAGAAGCCATGGGGCCCTGAATAGGGTAATGCTTGAAAATATTTTACGCCCAGCGGTCGAAGATAATTCTAACAGGATGGAGTTAGTGTGCAGACTGCCAGGGCGACGATTGACCTCCTGTAAGAAATTTTTGGTCAGCGAATAATTAAAAAAAAAAATGTTGAATTTGTTTGGTATAATGTGATCCGAATCATTAAAGATTCATAGGATTCGAAGAAAATAGAATTACATTAAATGAATCAAAAGTTAGTTACTCCCCACCTAGGCCAGTCTAGGAAGTTCGATTCTTATAAACAGAGCGACAGCATTACAGTTTATGACAAGTTTACATCCAGTCAACAACCTATCTACTATCTTGTTGCTACTCAGCTAGTCTATCTCTTTATATTTCTCTCGCTACCTAACTTCTATTTTACTGTAAAGTCCTTGCAGTTTGTGTGTTCTTTTCATTATACAGTGTTTAGCATATCATCTAATTTATTACTCTAAAATTCATTTTCTCTCCTTCTAACCTGATGTAATGGGATCCGAATCATTAAAGATTCATAGGATCCGAAGAGTGGAGAAGCACATTAAATGACTCAAAAGTTAGTTACTCCCCACCTAGGCCAGACTAGGAAGGGACAGTTCGATTGATATAAATAGAGCGGCAGCAGTACAGTTCAGGACAGGTTACGACGGGTTTACATCCAATCAGCAACGTATCTACTACACCTTCTTATTATTACTCAGCTAATCTGTCTGTTTATATTTCTCTCGCTATCTAACTTCTATTTTACTGTAAATTCCTTCCAGTTTGTGTACTCTTTTCATTATACAGTGTTCAGCATATCATCTAGTTTATTTCTCTAAAATTCATTCTCTCTAATACTCTATCCATCTCACTTCCATTATATTTGGCCTCCGCGTTCACCTGATTTGACGGCCCGATTCTTTTTGTTGAAAGAAAATGTTTGCAATGATTTACTTGAAAGAAAAGGTTCAGGTAAAGAGATCTAGAACAATTCAAGAACTTAAGGAGCACAATCGAACCGAAATCCGATGTTTAGGACCTGCAACTATGGAAAATTCTGTGGAAAGACCCTATATTTGTGGGAAATGGTGGTCATGGATGGTTTGAGGGATTATACTTTTTCAGACATAATAACTGAAAAATACCTATTAATTATACGTATTTCCAAATAAAATAATAAACAATTAAAAAAAAAAAAATGTGTTTGTGAAAGAGACATTTTTATTTTATATCATTCAGTGTTTCAGTGGTCACTCGTTATAAACATGCTTTTTATTGTTTCAGAATCACCTTTTTCCACTTACTGTTTGACAACTTTGCTGTCAATTTTGATGCACTTTTCATAGGATGCTTTTTTTTTATCTGTCACAAAAGTACACAGCTCTTCAGCTTGCACACAACTTATTCCAAAATGAATTTCTTAATTTTTTATCAACTATCGTGTTATCAATATTCAACTTTTGGTAAACTGTTTTAACTTGGTCATGATTAATCCATATCAGAAAAATTTTACCTTACGCTTTTCCATTTCATATAAATACTAATTACAATTTCTGAACAACTGATTTTTATTATTATTTACAAATGAACTTGTATAATTATTTTGCTTCATGTTGAACAAGTAATTAATCTCCTAAAGCTGACAGTTTGAATAAAGACAATGATGACTTAGATGAAATAAAAAGCTAAATTAAATCAATAAAAATTATTTGTGGAGCATCGAGGAATAAAATTTTATTGACTAATATTATTGTGGCTTTGACTATATTTTATATTTTTTAATCAATTTATTATTTTTTTTTTTTTATTGTTAATATTATAAAAATAAATAAAAAAAAATTATGATTTAGAAATATTTAAACTCACATTATTTTTTTTTTTATCAAAAAACTTAAAAAGTATATATATATATCAAAATGGAGTGCATGGTCTTGTATGAGTCACTGTATACTTCAAATAATAAATATTTTCTTCCTTAGTTACAATAATTAATTTGACATAAATTAACAACCCAAACCAGTTATCATTCATAAAAAAATAAATAAATAAAAAAATCACAATATTTTTATTTATTTATTTATTTATTTATTTTAAACACCTTTGTTTAGACTGTACACTATCAGGTTACGTGTCTGACAACAAATCAGTCAGGTCAAGGTCATGGTTTCATATACAACTTGTTTAAGGGAAAATTTAATAAATATTTTTAAGAAACGAAGAAATGTTTTTTGAAAGTGGAATTTTAAAAGAAAGAAAAAAAATTAAAATGAAATAAAATTTCAGGTTATTTTGAAGACTAGTCGAAATAAAATATTTCTTCAATTTCATTAATGAGACAAAATTATGATTCAAATATGTCGTTACAATATATGTAAGTATTGTATTTTCTGCTTTAATAAAATTAAGACAAGAAAAAAATTAAAGAAAAAAAAAATACAACATAAAGCACAATTAGAACATAAAAATAAAAATCTGGTGTGAAACACTCACACGACTTTCTTAAACTAGAATTTTTTACTGAAATGGCAGATTTTCATCTCACTTATAATTTTTACTTCCTCTTACTCCTATAGTAAGAGGAAGTATTGTAATCGTGTCAAATTTTCGATATCGAGTTTTCACCGGATATATTCGTTTTTAGCAAATAGTCTGTGTGTGTGTGTGTGTGTATGTATGCGAACAGCATAGCTCAAAAATGAAAAACCGTAGAAAGTTGAAACTTGATATTCCGTTTAGTTATCACCATGGGATCTGACAGTGCGTTATCTGTCAAAATTCCTCAACCGGAAGTACCACTTTACTAGTTTTTTTTTTTTTTGCGATTTTTTCAAACATAGTTGCGACGATTTTTTTGAAACTTGGTATATCAACTACACATACAAAGAGCTACAACTTTTATTTGAAACATTTCTCCGGAAAAATTCATTTAAGGACACTTTCCTCTAAAGTGCTTTCAGTTTATTATAAAATTCTGTTATCTAAATAAGATTATTATTAAAATTAAATGTTTTGTCGACATTCCCAATTTGAAAAAAATCAGATGACCGGAAGTGCGTTTTTCCTGAAATGAATTTTTTTCAGTTATCTGGTATTTTCTCGAAAATGGAACCAACGATTTTTTTTTAAATTTTTCTCTAAACTGCTATCTTAGTTGATTATAGAAATTCTACCATCTGAACAAAATTATTTAGAAATAAATAGATGGCCAAAATACCGAGTTTCAAGAAAAATTGGATAAACCGGAAGTGGCCTTTTACTGAACACTGTTTTCAGTTTTCGACGAATTCCAACGAATTTCATCAAATTTGGTATACAAACTGTAAAATTTGTCAATTACAATTTCGAAAACTGGGGTAAGAGAAAGTTGTGTGAGTGTTTCACCCAGATTTAACGGTTTTTAAACCGTTGGTGTTTCTATGGAAAAAATCACCAAAATCTGAAAGATCAGTAAGTTCACATTTCTGTTCAACCAATTTGCAAATAGAAATTTTTGACAACACATTTGATCGTAAATTAATATTACATAGATGACAGAATGGATATACAGAATGTATGACATTTTTTTATCCTAAAAAAATGTTTTAAATAAAAGTTGTAGCACATTAAAGGAAAATCGCAAAAAACTAAAAAAATCCATTCAATAAAAACTGGCACTTCCGGTCAACAGATTTTCTTCAAACTTGGAATTTTGACAATATATTTAATTCTAATTAATATTATTTAGATGATAGAATTATGCTATAAAGGTCTATGCTGAGAAGAATTTACGTATGGACCCTTAGGAATAGGGAGATATGCATCTTCTTGGACAGCCAGGCAGCTCTGAAGGCTCTTGGGGGCCTTCAGAATCATTTCTTCCCTAGTCAGGGAATGTAGAGACTCTCTGGAGTTGCTTTTCCGGCACAATAAAATGTGGCTGGTATGGAATAACACAAGGGAATAAAAGGTAATGCAGCTAGCCGTCCAACTGGCCAGGAATGGAGCGAACACTCCATTCTGTAGGCCGGAACCTGTTCTATGAATAGCCAAAGTATGGCGAGGGCATCTCTGAAGGAACTGGACTCGGATAGAACATAATCGCCAATGGAGGCTAAGCACTGGGGCAAGACACGGCAAACTGGTTATGCCATGTCTGTGTAATAGAGGAAACCAGAGAAACCCTGGATTTAAGCAGATTTGTCTGATAGCGGGCCTGTTTACAGGGCATAGTAGGTTCAACAAACATCTGCATAAGGTGGGGTTAATTGAGTCGGAACCTTTGTGCAGACTATGTCAGAGAGAGAGGAGATGACGGCCTCTCACCTGTTGTTTGATTGTGTCGCAATCGGTAGATTGCGGTACGAGATCTTTGGCTTGTTGAGACTGGAAGATAAATTACTGCAAGACGGGCTGGTGGGGAAGGTTCTGGACCTCATGAAGAGGGGAGGATTCCTCTACTAGATATTAGGGGGTTGGCACAATAAGCCTCAATGGAAAAGGCTGCAGTGCCTGGGTTGGAGTCCCCCCCCCCTGCGTCATTCTAATTCTAATTCTAGATGATAGAATTGCATAATAAACTAAAATAGCACTTTTTTTTTTGGAGGAAAACATAAGCCCACCCATCCACCAAAATCTGACTTAAATGATTTTTCTTCAATTTAAAATTGTTGCACTAAATTCCATAATTAATGTACCAACTTTAAGGGAAACGTTGGAGTTGTTTCTGTGAAAATCGCAAAAAACTGGAAAAAAGCCATTCAGTACAGTGGTTACTTCTGGTTGTGTGGAATTTTTCGTCAGACAAACTGACTGACTGTCGGATCCGATGGTTTATACCTAAAAGGAATATCAAATTTGATTTTTTTTTATTTTTCTTATGCGAGCTTTGCTGTTCACATATAGTCAAACACATATTTTTTCTGAAAAACACTTTTTTTGGACTCAAAAGACCTCAAAAAACGTGTATTTTCGGTTCGTATCTCAAAAATTTGACATGATTACAATTCTTGCACTTACTAGGAGTAAGAGAAAGTAAAAAAAATGGCTGCGGACAAATTCCTGAGTTTATTTATGAGATCTTTATCTATAGTCAAATTAAAAAATGTAATAATAATACATGGATAATTCGGTAGAAATTTATGTATTATTTCATTCTCTAACAACCTAATACTTAATATGTTTTTAAAACAGTAAAGCTGAACATAGATGGAGCCATTTTCGAGACCACTGCAAAAATTGAAAAATACAGTAACTTGGGAACTTTGGTTAACCGAGTTTGACTTAAAACTTATCGGGTCTTGTACTAACATTCACTTCCTTTTTTTGAAATATTTTCTTCACACACACATATACACAATCACGTGACAACAAACCTGAATACAAGCAAAATAAAAATACACTTTAAATTTAATTAAAACTATTTTATTCTGAATTAATAATAGTAGTTAATAATAGTGTTATTATACAAAACCAAAGTTGGATAAAAACTTTATTTCTACTTATCTGGAAATTAAAAAAAATTACAATACTTCCTCTTACTAGGAGTAAGAGAAAGTAAAAAATCTGGTGTAAAATACCCACACAACTTTCTCTTACTTACTGCAATTTACAAAGTTATTATTGAAAATTTTTTTTTTTTAGTTATACTTTTTACTAAATGATTACTTGTCTTCAATCGGAGAAGATTAAATTCGATTAGATTAATCCTTGGGGTGGGTGCCGATCCCAGGCTGCAGCCAGTAGAGACTTATTGTGCTTTACCCCCCTTGTAGGACTAGTAGAGAAACTACCCCACACTACATGAACTTTTTTCGATCGGTGAATCTAAACTTAATAAAATGACTATAATGAGAAAAGCATAACCTCTCCCCGACCCCTCCAAAAACTTTTTTAAATTGAACTTTATCGGGAAAAAGTTTCAAATAAAAAAAGGTTGGTCTCTGTATTCATAGTTAGTATTCCAAATTTAATAAAAATCTGTCGATGTATTTATGCAGAAAATGAAAAGAAAAATAGAACTGTTCAGTAAAAACACACTCCTGGTCAATACAATTTCTTCAAACTCATAATTCTGGCAACATAATTAATTCTAATTAATAATAATTAGATGATAGAATAAACTAAAATAGCACTTTAATGTGGAAACATAACCTCATCTCATCCCCAAAAGTTCCCTTAAATGAAATTCTTCCGGAGAAAAGCTTCACAAATAAATATACTAAATTTAAAGAAAATCTTTGGAACGGTTTACGAGAAAATCGCAAAAAAAAAAAAATAAATTGAAAAATCTATTCAATAGGTACTTCCGGTTGAGGAATTTTGGCATGCTGGATTCCCCCCATGCTGATACCCCCCACACGGAATGTCAATTTTGAATATTCTGCAATTTTCCATTTTTTTACTATGCTATTCTCCCATACAGACTATTTTCTAAAAACCACTTTTTTATTGGACTCAGGGAACTTCAAAACGTGTATTTCCGGTGAAAACTCGAGATAAAAAATTTGATACGATCACAAACGTCATTCTCTAATAGCAGGTACAGATTGGGAAATATAAATCTATATTATAAACTTTATACTTGATGATAGTGAAATGTGGTACACCTTTTGTTGACCACATGACTGACAATGAATAATAAAAAAATTCCTTACCCCTGGCAAGGACCGTCTGTTGTTCACTGATCAAGCAGTTAAAAACTCAATACATTCTTTTAGTCCAAAGAAAGCTCCCGGAAATGATGGTCGATACTCAGCAAATAGTATATAAAATTTACTTTGAATTTCCAAAGTCTATAGTTGCTCTTTATAACAATGTATGCTAAACGGTAGTTCTCCAAACCTATGGAAACTCTCCATTACAATGTCAATCTTTAAACCAGCATGGGGCAGTATAGATTTAATATCGATAAATAGTGACTGATCCAGTATGTTATCTTTATGGGAAAAACTTTTTGATAGGTCATGCATCACTCGTATAGAAATGATTGTGTTAGTGATAAACAATACTGTTTTGCCCCCTCCCCCAGAAGAGTACATTGGATAACTTAATGAAAGTAAAAGGATTAATAGATCTTAAATAAAAGAGAAATAGTCTTATTAATAGTGGGGCTGTTTAGCGGAACACTTGATGCCAATTGATGGCCACTATAATTGCTCAATTTCATGATCTTTGCAGGAATGCAGCAATTTGCATTTATAAGATTATTTCTTTACTGGAGGTCGGCAATTACAATTAGCACCTTTCAAGCCACAAGGAAATTAACGCAAAGTTGTTCCCAAGGTTCTTGCAGTGGACCAAAGTTCAGGATTATCTAATTTGACTTCTTTACTCTAGCTGGTATATTACCTGTCAGCTTCCTTTAGGTCATCAAGGTGTTTTTCTTTTTACTTTCTCTTATTCTTAGTAAGAGGAAATACGGCATTCTGGTCGAATTTTTTGAAATTTACATTTTAACCGGAAATACATGTTTTGAAGCCTCTCTGAGTACGAAAAAACGTTTTCAACGAATGATTTTTTTTTTCCTTCAAAATAAATGTGTGTGAACAAAATATTTTTTGAAAAATACTTGAGTTTCCGTATTGAGACCCCGCTTAAGTAGTTTGATAAAAACCAACGTTTTGCCCGAGTTTCAATGAGCCTCTTCAGAGTCATTAGAGCTTGTAAAGCAATAAAGATTCAAGGGATAATAAACGCGGGAATCTAAAAGATCAAAATATTTGTTGTTGTTTGTGTGATGGATGCCAGAAATATATTTTATTTGAAAAAAATCAAGAAAAATCTAACATTCGCTGGCAAAAAGGGTACAAACAGGTAGAAGACTGCATTTACAGAAAGTCTTTTCGAGTTCACGGAACTTTGGGAGCTTTGTCTTTTCATCCCGTCTCACAGGGGGAAGATACTCGTATGTACTAACAAGAGAAGGCATTCTTTCAAGACAGTCTATATTAGACATTGAACTAGAACACTTGATTCATGAATCGCTACTTTAGCATCAGTGCCAGTTATAAGTTGAAACATAAGAGTTTATTCTAATTAGTTTCAGTATATTAATAAACATATTACTGTGATATTGCAAAGTATTTAAATTCACTTAAAGAATAATATAATTATTTCAAAAACAATGGTGATCTTATACTTATTTCTAAAACTTCTCTCAATTTCTCAAACTTACACACAAGCCCTTTACTAAACCGCTCACGCCACAAACCACTACTACAACACAACACATCAATAAACATTTCATTTGTATTCATTCAAATTCCGATGAAAACTGAATTTAAAAAAAAAATTGACCAGATTGCCGTATTTCTTCTTACTAAGAGTAAGAGAAATTAACAAGAAAAACACCTTAATGGGACTAAAGGAAGCTGGCAGGTAATCTACTTTAAGTAAGGAGTCAAACTGGATAATCCTGAACTTTGGTCCACCGCAAGAACCTTGTGAAAAACCTTGCATTACTCACCTAGTGAGAGTGTGCTAGTCGTAATTGTAGACCTCCAGTTAGAAATTGATTTTTTGGGTATTCTGGGAGTACATTTTGCCTTAATGATTCCTTTAAAATATCTCTTCAGTAAAATGATTGTTCTGACACACACACACACATATATATATATATGTCTTGGGCACAGTACAACGGAAACGTTTGAAAAACTGTGCCAGGCCTATGGAGACAATGTTTTGTCGAGAGCACAGGTTTTTATGTGGTTTAAGTCGTTTGCAGAAGGAAGGGAATCAATTAAAGACGAGCCTCGCAGCGGACAGCCTTCATATTCAAGAACCGACAAAAATGTTAGCAGAATCCGCGATCTCGTGCGTTCAGATCGTCGTTTGACAGTCCGAATGGTCGGCGAAGAGTTGAATTTGACTCACACAACCGTTCATCAAATTTTGACTAATGAATTGGGGATGAGAAAAATTTTTGCAAAAACGGTTTCGAAAAATCTTTCACAAGAGCAAAAAGACATCAGAAAGGAAAGGAGCCTTGACTTTTTGGGAGCAATTGAAAACGATCCCAATTTTTTGGAACGTGTTATTACAGGAGACGAGTCTTGGGTGTTTGAGTATGACCCAGAAACTAAGCGACAGAGCATGCAGTGGCACACTTCAACCTCGCCAAGGCCAAAAAAAACAAGTATGAGCCAGTCAAAAATCAAATGCATGCTGATTTGCTTTTTTGATAGCCAAGGAAACGTTCACAAAGAATTTGTGCCTCAATGCCAAACGGTAAACCAACATTTTTACCGAGAAATTCTTGAGAGACTTCGAAAAAGAGTCATGCGTGTGAGACCAAACATAAAAAACAAGTGGGTGTTGCATCACGACAATGGTCCGTGTCACACCGCGATTTCTATTAATGAGTATTTGGCCAGTAATAACATTCCTATGGCTCCTCAGCCTCCTTATTCACCCGACTTGAGTCCATGTGACTTTTTTTTGTTCCCCAAATTGAAAATCACCTCAAGGGACGTCATTTTGGAACATTGGAGAATATTCAAACAGCCGTAACCGACCAACTGAAGTCTATTCCAGTATCCGAGTTCCAGCACTGCTATAACGAATGGAAGAATCGTCTTCAGCATTGTGTGGCTTCCCAAGGTAGTTACTTTGAAGGGGACAAGATTGAATTGTAATTTTATTTGAATAGATATTTGAAAAGATAAAAAATCAGTCTCATTACTTAATTTACACACCTCGTATATATATGTATTCATTACGACCGCTGTATTCAATGTTGTAAAATATTAATAAGAAAAATTAATATTAATATACGAAAATCAGTTAACCAGAAGTTAACGATTTTACGGAACAGGTTTTTGAATAATTTGGAATTTTCTCGATATCGATATAACGATTTCCTTTAAACTTTGAAAACTAATTGCATGGACATAAAACTCTAACTTATATTCCTAACATGTTATGAAAAAACTGTCTTTACGTGGTTCTGAGAAATGTGAGAGATGTTAAAATTAAAAATTTGTTCGTTCATTATTGGCGCTCATTACAAAGTAATCGTTCTCTATCTACCTCGGTTGTTAGGTTGGCACTGCCCCCCTCCATCATCTGCATATTATGTTGGTGCACAGTGAAATTTGAAATTTTTTATATATGTAAACGGTGTAAGAGAAAGTTATGTGACTTTTTCACATCAGATTTTTACGTTGGCTACTGGTATTTAGAGATTGATAAAATGCCGTTTTAACTGAATGGTTTGCGTAAGTGTACAAGGCAATGCAGCCGGCATTTTCTGCCAGGTTTTGAACATATATGGTGGTACCCTATGGTGCGTAAAAGCGCAGATGAATCACACATCCATTTTACACCCCATTGTTCGTGTTGCTACCATGATGACAATGAAATATATATATATATATATATATATATATGAAGGCAGATAAACAGTGAAAGGTGATTAAAAGAAGGAGAGAATCGAATTGTGTAAAGATAAATTTTATACAAGCGGTTGAAGTTTAATGTGCAGTTAATCAATAAAGAAAACTTTCCTATAGGTACTGTTTTCAAATTTTTACTTCCTCTTACCCCTCTAGTAAGTGGAAGTATTGTGATCGTGCCAAATTTTCGGAATTGAGTTTTCACCGGAAATATCCGTTTTGAGGTCCTCTGAGTCCCAAAAGTGGTTTTTAGAAAAATTGTGTATGCGTGTGTGTGTATGAGAACAGCATAGCTCAAAAATGAAAAATCATAGAAAGTTCAAACTTGGTATTCCGTTTAGGTATCATCATGGTATCTGACAGTAGGTTATCTATCACAATTCCTCAACCGGAACGTACCACTTTACTGTAATAGGAACCAAAGAGAGGGATCCATAGCAGAGAGAGAGAGACAGACAAAAATGACAGGTCCACTCTCTCGGACTAGAGTGGGAGAAAAAACTGCTTAAATACAGCGACAGGAGATATACAAGTCATATAGCAGAGTTCATACAGCAGTCACAACGTGTCATCTACATACTCTTTACCTCTCTACCATTCTATATATTTTAGTGTAAAATCCAGACAATCAGTGTCACTAATAATCATTTTCTCTCCTTCATCATACCCATTTTACTCGTATTACTTTCTCAAAAATGGCTCAATCGATTTTCATGAAACTTAGTATATCAACTACACATAAAAAGAGCTACAACTTTTATTTGAAACATTTCTCCAAGAAAACTCATTTAAGGGTACTTTTGGGGGAGGGTTGGGGGGGTAATGGGTCCTCTAAAAGTACTATTTTCAGTTTATTACGCAATGCTATCATTTAAATAATATTAACCCTCTGCCGACAAGGGTGGGGTCGGATACGACCCAGCTCTTACATTTCTGTGAACTACGCATGTGTAGTGGAAGGACAAAATCGAAAAATAATAGTTTAAAGTTTCTGAATATTTTATAGTATCCAAAATTGTATTTTTGTTAATATTTTATAATTATTTTAGTGCTGTGAATTTACCTTCAGAAAGTGTGTATTTTAGAACCAGGTATATTAAATCTGTCATTGCTATTAAGAAAACAAAGACACTAAATTCCGTTAGGCCAAACCTTTGTAAGAAAATTCCCCCGCGAGAGAGAGAGAGCAATTCCAAAGAATAGAGTCTGCCATAGCTTTCAAAGAGTTCAAAAAAAGAGAGTCTTAACTCTACCTTCAAACAGGACGCTTCAGGAATTGCTATCTAAATATCTGTGCCAGTTATAAATTAAATAAATTTATAAACCAAATAAGTTGTTATTATTTTAACAGAATATATTTATTTATAAAACAGTAGTGTGTTCTTAATTACTCTTAATTCTTATAATCTATTTCAAGCAAACATACAAGCCCTTTTCGCTAAAACGCTACGCCACAAGCTACCTATACACACATCCACACCATTACATTACATTGGTGCCAGCTGTTTGGGATATTTTCAACGAGAATTCACAAATTTACAAGTACGTAAAAATTTCAATTTCATAATTAAACAAATTATCCATCAGATAATTTGATTGTTTTTAATTATTTTCTCATCGGAAATATCTAAATATTTCCCATTATTGAATTTTCTAGTGAATTTCATTTTTAAATTTTTGTAATTGTACCACTTGTACCTCAATCCCTTTCGAATTTTGAATTTATGAGTGTACTTAATAGATCCCAAATTATAAAGATATTAAGCGATAATAACCTTTCTGTTGGAGGCAATTTACTCCAATTACGTAGACGTCTTGAAAAATATAATCTTTCCCCAAGTAATTCATTCAATTCCAAAATGTATAAGATAAATGGACAAGACATGGGCATCGACGCTGCTGTAGAATATTTACTTGCGCAACAGCAATTAGCAAATCCTCCAATAAATAATCAACCTAGTCCCTTAAGGAATTTGCAATTAATCAATAGCTTACCTACCTTCGATGGCGAAAATTCAGCCAAAGTTTCAGATTTCCTTGACCAAATTAGCCATTGTGCTAGTCTTTCTGGCTGGGACGACGCTGCTAAATTAGAAATATTAGCACTTAGGCTCTCAGGGTCTGCTAAAATATTTTACGACACCCAGAAGGCCGAACTACAACGCCAGGGTACAAATATAACGTATCCTCTAATTTCAGAGCGACTTCTAGCCCGATTTCGTAAGGAAAAAACACCCTTAGTCCTCTTACAACAGATGACTAATATTCAGTCCTTGCCCACTGAGTCTCCTGAAACATTCGCGGATAGGATTAGACATATCCAATCCGCCATTCATTTAAAAGCTCAAGCTAACCCATTCGAGGCCTTACAAACAATATTAGATAAACTGGCCACTGATGCATTCTTGAAGTCACTTCCTCAACCGCTTCGTAATGAGGTGCGAACGAAGCTTCCTCAAAAATTAGATGAAGCACTTTCCTATGCCAATGCCCTAAAAGAAGTTCAGGCTTCTGAAACAAACCCCACAGTTTTCGCTGTAACTTCGAAAAATTCTAATCGTACACCTCCATCTCCTTGTCGTTACTGTGGACAAATGCATTTCCACAGAGAATGCCCGCATCGTAATAAAAGTCAAAAGCCACAATTAAAACCAACTACCACTTGTAGAGTATTTAATGTAATAAAGAACAGACCTTGTCGCCATTGTTCCGGTCCACATTTTGACGTGGACTGCACCAACAAATTGAGACCAAAACCTCGTACTAACTTTGGCAAAATGCCTAACAATTTTAATGTACCAAAAAATTTCAATCGCAGGGTATATAATAATAATCGTTATAACAATAATAATAATAATCAATATTATAGTAATAATCATAGCCCTCGAATTAATTCAAACAATTCGCGATTTAACCCTTATTCAGATAGATCCCAGTATAGTCATAATAATGGTAACGAAACTAGCAATAACCTCCAAAATAGGCCCACTTGCCAATATTGTTCAAAATTTGGACATACGGCTCGTAATTGTTTCCAAATACAGCCCAAAACGAGTTAGCCCTCAGTCGCTTTCTCGAAAACCTGATATGACTATGGCGCAATCATACCTGCTTCCATCAGTCCTGTCTAACTAGGTAATACCTAACGATGGCATCACGTCCCTTCATTTGCATGCGGACAATGTCGAAAATTCCAAATTTTCTGGCGAATTCATACTTTCGCAATTAAAAGGCAATTTCCAATGAATACTTGTAGAAACATTCTTACAGGGCAATCATTAATTTGCGCACGTATCTAACACTTAAATTCAACATTCAATTGTCAACTAGTACTCAAACACACCAATTTAGTACTAATCGCTAAGTTCACTAAAATTCCTAGTAACTAGCCACAATTTCTGTGCCACCTCGCGCACACAATACATACACAACTATACATTGAATCTCTTGAAATAATTCTCAATCTATCACACTTCTTAACTTACATACTACACCACATGTAAATGTTATATGTAACAATAAATGTATCAGGTTTATATCTAATTAAGTTGTTGCAATAATGACATATTATTTTTGTTTCAGACTGAAAACTATCGTACTTCGAGTCATAAAATTATTCCGGCTTTAATATTTGTAATTATTGCATTGTATATTTAAATAATAATTGTAATTTATTTTATTTTGCAGAAATCAAGATCACCAAGTGAATTCGTAGTTACTTTTGATGAGATGATATTAATATTTTTTTTATATATGTATTTACCTAATTAATTAATATTTTTTTCAGTTCGCCTTAAAAGGAAATTAAATAATTTGTATTATTCTTGTACTTGTTTATCATTTGTATTTTAATGTTATTTTTAATGTTATTGTTAACTTAAGGTATTTAGAAAACACAGCAAAGCTGAAGAGCTGATGAACATACAGTCGGCTTCACCCTTGTGCATACTACCTCAAGATATATATTCATCTTTACTTCTTAGCTTTAATAATTTTTACACTAATATCTGTTGAAATTTAAATTTGTTTAACCTCTCTTTTACAGATCCAAGAATCTTCGTCGACTGCACCATTGCATGAGCACGAATGTTATTGCATGCGCATGAATTTAATTGCATGTTATGATTAGTCAATATTGCACGTTATTTGTTAGAAATTTTATCATATAAATTTATGTATAACTCTGTTTGATTATTTTCAGAAACACAAGATTTCTACAAAAGGAAAAGATCTTCATCTTCTCATACCCTTTGCGATATCCTTCCGCATCCCGCACGCTTATTAAATATATATATTTTTTTTATTTGCGTATTTTGTGTATTTATTTATTTGTTAATTATTTTTGAAATACTTAAGAGTTTTTTTTTTTGTCCATATAGAGTTAATTCAAGAAACTACATACACACCTACAGTACCGACTTGTCTACCCATTGCCAGTCACTTCTTCATCCGCAACACTCTCACTCGCCAAGCAGTGTTCGCTGTTCACCTATCAGCCTACCACCACAGCAACGTTCACCCACCCACGCAGCGTTCGCTTGAGAATACATTCAAACACGACGCAACGCTCACACCTTCAAGCAGCGTTAGCCGCAGAAGAAGATGACTGCACCCTACAACACACGGCAACCTTGCAGACGTTACACACACGCCTCTCGATAACTTCCAAGCCTCTACAACTCCAGATTATCTCCCAAATTTTTCGTGCCGAAAAATTTCTCCAGGAGGGGGGATAATGTAGTGGAAGGACAAATCGAAAAATAATAGTTTAAAGTTTCTGAATATTTTATAGTATCCAAAATTGTATTTTTGTTAATATTTTATAATTATTTTAGTGCTGTGAATTTACCTTCAGAAAGTGTGTATTTTAGAACCAGGTATATTAAATCTGTCATTGCTATTAAGAAAACAAAGACACTAAATTCCGTTAGGCCAAACCTTTGTAAGAAAATTCCCCCGCGAGAGAGAGAGAGCAATTCCAAAGAATAGAGTCTGCCATAGCTTTCAAATAGTTCAGTTCAAAAAAGAGAGTCTAAATTCAACCTTCAAAGAGGACGCTTCAGGAATCGCTCTCTAAATATCAGTGCCAGTTTCACAATAAATTAAATAAGTTTATAATACCAAGTAACTTGTTATTATTATTTTAACAGAATATATTTATTTATAAAACAGTAGTGTGTACTTAATTACTCTTAATTCTTATAATCTATTTCAAGCAAACATACAAGCCCTTTTCGCTAAAAACGCTACGCCACAAGCTACCTACACTCCACACCATTACATTACACATGTGATACCGTTTTGGCGCCAAAATTTACTCAGTTAACCTTTCTCCCAGTAAGTTACGATAAAGTAAACACGTTCGTTAGGTAAGTTATGTTTTTAGTATTCTCTTAACTAAGTTCTAATATCATTTTAACAAAAGTTTGTCTTTTGGGGTTCGATAAGATCCCACTTTGTTTATAAAGTACGACCTTTTTTTCTATAGACTTTCCAAGACAACTAAATTTTGTTTTCAGTCAATCAAAATGAGTAAACAAAATATTTTTATCACGGAGGATGAAATAAGGGCGGAGGTTTTTTTAGACAAAAGATTGAATCTGATGGCGAATCTGTGGAAGAAACATGTTCTGAGGAAGAGGATGACCTTTTATCAAATGATGATAATCAGGACGATGTTTTCGATGCAGGAAGTGAGGATGTAAGTTATAGTTGTGACGAGGAAAGATGTAAGTTATAGAAGATGGAGAGGAAAGAAATATTATTTTAGGAAAGAATTTGGAAACTCTATGGTGTGACAAACCTGTTAAATCAAAATTTTCCAAAACACCTGAAAGAAATATTGTTACACATTTCCCAGGGCCAAAGGGTGATTTTCTCAAAAACGGTTCCAACACTTTTCATCTAACTATCGAACACAATCTACACACACAAATACCAATCAGTTTTATTTTGTAAATATTTCCCCGGGAAAATTGGTTTTGGGGGGATGATTTAAATGGAGATTCTGGGGGAACAGTAACGTTATTCTTTCCTCTAAAGTACCATTTCCAGTATAATATAATGGGTTTAACATCTACATAATAATAATACAGGGCGCTAATATAACCTTAGTAGTTGATGCGCAAAAAAAAAAAAAAAAAAAAATACAGATTAGAAGCGTTGATTAAATTCCAAATTTGAAGAAAATATAGCAAATACAATTTTATAGAATTGAGTTTTCCAGTTTTTTTGGAATTTTCTCGAAAACGGTTACAACGAATTTCATTAAACTTGGAATGCTTGCTGCATAAAAAAAACAAATCTGGTGTGAAACAAAAATTGTGTACCAAATTTAATTGAAATTCGTCGATAACTGAAAAAAACTGTTCAGTAAAAGCTCACTTCCGGTTTACTAATTTTTTTTTGAAACACGGCATTTTGGCCATCTATTTATTTCTAATTAATTTTCTTTGGATGATAGAATTGTATAATCAACTATGATAGCACTTTAAAGAAAAACATAAACCCATGCCTCCTCCCCTAAAAGTGCCCTTAAATGAATTTTCCCAGAGAAATGTTTTAAATAAAAGTTATAGATCTTTGTATGTTTAGTTTATCAACGAAGTTTCAAAAAAATCGTCGGAGCTATTTTTGGGAAAATTGCGAAAAAGGTGAAAAAAAAAAAAAAAAAAAAATCGTTTAGTAAAGTGGTAAAAGTAAACACACTTCCGGTCATCCGATTTTTTTTTTTTCAAAACTCGGAAATTTCAACAACATATTCACAATTCTAATTAACATTATTTAGATGACAGAATTGTCTGATAAACTGAAATAACAAATTAGATGAAAACCTAACCCCACCCCTCCCCCATAACTGCCCTTGGGAAATATTTCAAATAAAAGATGTAGCTCGTTGTATGAGTAGTAGATATACCAAATTTGAAGAAAATCTGTCGGAGCCATTTTTGAGAAAAACGCAAAAAAGTACCAAAAAAACAACTTGTAAAGTGGTACTTCCGGTTGAGGAATTTTGACAGATAATGTACTTGTCAGATCCCATGGTGATATTTAAATGGAATATCAAGTTTCAAGTTTCTGCGCTGTTTCGCTTTTGACACAGGGGAGACCTCAAAACGGATATTTCCGTTGAAAACTCGATATCGATAATTTGACACGATTACAATACTTCCTCTTACTAGGGGAGTAAGAGAAAGTAAAAAGTAATAGAAACTTAACCCTTTTATTTGGAATAATTTTCTTGAAAAAAAAATAAATAAATAATTTTAGAAGAGTATTGGAGGTCTGTTAATTTGAATTTTAATTTGCACAAGCTTTCTTGGTTTTGACATTGAGCACCTCCACATAAGGACGCTTAGATATACAAAGAAAAAACCCCACCATCATTTTCATGACCAGCCCACCAGCTAACATTTAATATTGCAATTAAAAAAAAAATATTTCTTGATTAAACTGTATTAATTAGATAAGACTAAGTATTGTGTATGTTTCATATCAGATTTTTTTTCGATTCAATTTTTTCTTAATCAAATAAATATAATTTTTTCCAAATATGTGGCTTTCATGAGAAATAGATTTTTAGTTTAATCTTATTTAATGATAGTTTCAAATTTTCAAAATCGATTTTATTTTTTTTTTTAATTTTTATTCGAGGTTTCATCAATAAGAAAAAAATATATTCTTTAACGAAAGTTCTATCTATATATGTACCTGTCTGAATGAAATACGTATCTGTTCTTGTGGTTGATTCCGTAGAGCAGGAAAACATCAGAGATATTTTCCTTGATAGCGTGTTTTTTTTTTGTGGTCATCGTCCGGTTTTAGCTGTTCGCCCATTATTAGGATGTTTTTGTCAAAACAATGTGATAACATCTTTTGATGATGGGCAAACGCGCCCGAAACTGGTTGATGACCACAATAAAGAAGCAGGCTATTACGAAAAATATCTCTGATTAAAATACATATCTCAAAGTTGGCATTCTATTTAGGTCACTTATAAGATAGTGGTCAGTTTTTACAAGGTATTCGCGTCAGATTGTTGCAAAATAGCCCCTTCCACAATGTGCTTCAAAATTTGTACACTAGCTAGGGAGCTAGGCTTAAATTGATGATTTTAATACTGTTCCCCAATCTATATATTATATAGAAGGCAGCAACTAAACATTAGAATAAATTCTATATTAGATGAGAAAAATTTGTCGGCTAGAACTGTATAATCAATGCTGCGATCGTTTCAAATAATACAAATTCAGTTTTCATCGGAATTACATATGTTTTGGAGTCCCCTAAATATGAAAAGTAGTTGTTAAAAATGGATCTGTGAATGGGTGTGTCGACAGTATAATTCATTAACAGAAAATCATGTAAAGTTGAAACTTGTTATTTGATTGAACTTGCTATTTTAGCTAACGTGGCAATAAGAATTTTTGGGTCAAAATTTCGGGAAGTAGGTATCACTTTTGCTGAATAAATTTTTTAATTTTTTTTTTTTGGCGATTTTTCTCTAAAATGGTTGCAACGATTTCCTTGTTAACCATGGGAAATCAGCTAAAAAAAAAAAACCTATGGCGCAGCAACAGCCCATGAAGGGACAAGACTTGCCAGACGGCGATTTGAATAGGGGCATGTGGTAATAAGCACGCCGCACAGTTCCCCCACGCTACCGTTTAGTTCCAGGTTTCGCTACCTAGAGCGCTACTAATTTGTAGCTTCCAACTTTGTATCACAATGCTGGGTCAACACTGAGTTTGTCCTCACGGGAATCGAACCCTGAATTCAAAGCACGAAAGGCAAGTGCGCTAGCCACTAGACCAACGCGTGAGGACTAAATCAGCTAAATAGATTATTATAAGTTATATCTTTTATTTGAACATTTTTCTGGGCAAATTTATCTAATGAGATTTCTCTGAGAAAGGGGTGAAAAAATCCCAAGTTTCAAGGATATTTTTCGTCAATTTATCTAATAACTATGCAAATATGTTATTGTATGAGATATTATTTTGATGAGAACAATTTTCTTATATCAGTGTGAATCTAGAAACATATACTAGTTTGGGGATGGGGAGGGGAACCAATAATAAAACTAATTTTATAACTTGTTACCTCACTTCCTTCCTTTTTTTTCTCTCTCTGTTAAAATAAAAAATAGAATAAAATGTGAATAAAAAAAATTATCAATTATTAAAATAAATTTTGAAACTAATGAACTACTTTCAAGTTAAAAATCTGGTATGAAACACTCACATGACTTTTATCTTTTAGTATTAAACCAAATTTTAATAGAAAAATTCTTTTAAATTTGTAATTTTCGACCTACATTGTAGATTGCATGACAGATACCCTCAAAAGTCAATTTTTCTAAAGAAATGTTTCAATAAAACTGATAGGCAAATGTTTATATAGTATAAGAAGTTTCTAGAAAAAAATCATTGGAGCTATTATCAAGAAAATGGTGAAGAACTTGAAAAAAAAGAAGTCATATCCAATTGATGGTTTTGATCAAAAATCTTTGATTCAGATGCGGTGCTAGTATCTAATGAGAATATTAAGTTTCGAAGATTTCCTACGATTTTTCGTTTTACAGATTATTTTGTGTATTTAAGGTTTCTCAAAACAAGAATTTCCGACGAAAACGCTACTTTAAAAAATTTGATTTTTGATTACAATACTTCCTCTTCAAATATTAAAGAAAGTAAAAAATAAAATAAATTAATACAATTTTCCAAAAATTAAACAAACACAATTTATTATTTACTATTTTTCGACAATACAAGAAACATACATAGAGTGGCTAAGTAGGT
Organism: Triatoma infestans; assembly: GCA_011037195.1. Classification (NCBI taxonomy): domain Eukaryota; kingdom Metazoa; phylum Arthropoda; class Insecta; order Hemiptera; family Reduviidae; genus Triatoma; species Triatoma infestans. The sequence goes on from JAAEAF010002373.1 coordinate 128,002, forward strand.
GAACCTAATTTCCTGTTGCAGGCCACCATGGTTACCACCTGGTGTGCCATGCCGTATGAGACCGGGGGAACCTTTCTTATATCTTGATGCCCACCTATCTAGAGCCGTACATAATGCCGCCATCTAGTCATTTTCCTGCTGCCACTATCCTAAAAATAAGCAACCTACTGACTTTTAGCCATTGCGCTTGATTGACGTGACTGCCTTCGCTTAGACCCTATATATTCGCATTAACAACTTACTAATGAAATGCTTTAAATATATGTGGTAACTGCACATAATATAATTTATTGTCAACAAAGATATCACCTAGTTTATTAATCATCACATATGTATTAGCTAAGAATATTTTCACAAAAGAGACTTAAAAACATAAATTTGTGTACAGGAAATTTGACTCATCGTAATACTTTCTCTTAAGTTCACAAGAAAAGCAAGAAAGAAAGGAATGTAGTTGTATACATACAAGGTGACGTAGGCAAAATGGATGCAATGAGTAAATCACGAATTACAGATAAAGGTATTTTAAACTTGAAAAATAAATAAATAAATAAATAATACTAAAAGCGACAAAATAATATCGATTAAAAAATAAAATAATCTGATTTGAAAATTCACACCACCTTCTCGATTCGATTTACTGCAGTTACTATGTACATAACCTATTTGTTAGGTTACCTGAAAGGTTTGTTGCTTACAATATTTAAAAACAAAAAAAGAAAATCTCCCCTAAAATAAATAAACATAAAAAACAAGCAAATTTCACATAGTGATAGTAGGTTGTTATAATATGTGCAATTAGAATTCTAACATTAATGAAAATCTATAGAATCTTTACGAGAAAATTCTCAAAAACGTATTCTGAAGAGTTATATTTCTGTTAACACTGTTTGTTCAAAGTTGTTTTTTTTTAATATAACTTAGAATCTTATGTGGTATCAAATTGCATTGAAATGACATTGTAGAGAAAAGAAGCTTAATATTTATTGCAGCAAACCCACAGAAACGCCCAAAATATTTCAAAATAAATAGGTCAAGCATTTATGTCTTGAAAGATTATACATAATTTAATGAAAAGCGTAAGGAACTATTTTCGGGGAAAAAAATCATGAAAAACTGAAAATAGTTTCAGTTAGGTAGGTCGTATTTTTGGTTGATGCGAGTTTGATCGAAACGAATCATTATTATCATATGATGTGGTGGCACTTAAATGTAATTATCAGGGTTAGAGCAATCGTAGGAATAATTAGTTTCACATAAAACATGTACATAATAGATCATTGGCTTAAAAACTTTGTTTTTACACTCTGGAGACCATAGAACATGTGAACATGGTGAAAAACTCAAATTTCGATTATATTACAGTAAAGGAAAGTATTTATTAAATGAATTTGTTATTGTCCTTCACGTAAGAATAAAATAATTTTAATAAAAGTGTTAAAATTGAAATTAACAACAATATATGTCTTGTGCAAAACCACTAAAAGTAGGTTTATTTAATTTTTCTATTTTTTTTATGGCACCAAAACTGTACGGCTTATAGATTTGGGCGACGAAAATCTCTCACTAAAAGCCCAGCCAGGGCAGCAGTTACGTATTTGAGAGAGAGAGCTTCCTTGAACTAATCCAGTTATGAATGTACTGGCAAAAACCCTGTAGATAGCGCTGCGAGTCTCAGAAATAAAATGTAATGGGGAAACCTAATGGTCAATACAGGCGAACTGCCGGTTATTCCCCAAACAATAATGCTATTTCATATTTTATATTTCTTCCTCTATACAAAATATTACTATTTTTAAAAAGTATTAAATAGTATAAAAAAAAAAAATATAAAAGTATATATATTTTTTTTATTAAGTGAAAAAATATAATTTTAATTTTAAATAAATATTTTAGCAAAGAAATTAATTATTCAATATTTTTAAAAGGATTAATTTACATTATTCATTTTATTTAGCTTAGTATTTTGCAAAGGAAAATATTCTAAACATATTTTTTAAATATATTGTATAATAATAATAATTTAAAATATTGTAGGGATTGCCCCATTATTATTGATTTTAATTATTTTCTAGAAATTACTAGAAACTATAAAAGTGAAAATGTCTTTACTTTTTTTTTAGTTCTTTATTAATCTCTCTTAACTTTAATGTTATTAAACATAAGTCTGCGTCTACTAAAAGTGAATGGTATTAACTGAAAAACTTAAGATTGATATATACAGTTTTGGGTATCACAAATTGTTATCACATAACTAAGTGCCCCTTTATTGAATTTATTTCACGTATAATAAATAGTAAGTTTTTCTACAATATTTCAATTTTTTAATTTATATAATTATTAAATAAATTAATAAAGATCTTTCATTTTCATTTTGAACATTTTTTACTTTCATTATCTTTATTGTTTAAGACACTTATGATGTTTGTGTCAGCTTTTCGAATGAGTTTTGTCGACGGGAAAACTTTTTTGAAGTTTTCTGAGAAAGAAAAAAAAAAATTTTTAGTGTTTGGTACACTGTACTTGAACGTGTGAAAGGTATTACTTGATATCTGTGTACTAGGTCACAAGGGAATCAAACTAAGATTTGGTTATAACATATTAACCAGAAGAATCACTTGAAGGGCAAGAGTGATTAGTTTTTCACTAATTCCTTCTACACGCTTAATAAACGATCTATTTAAAATCCACTTAAGACCTTATGATTACTTTTTTGATTTGAAAAATTTTATTTTACAGGACTTGTTAAACTGTCATTTTAATGACTTTTCAGTGGAAAGAGTAATTTCCACCACTTTTATAATAATTAAGGGCAATTAAGGACCAATGCCAAGTTTAAAACAAAATTACCCGTAATTTGAGAACTAGTTTATGAGAAAAAATGGTGTGGAAGATTCAGATATAACTAAGTTCTTAATTTAATTATTAAAATCATAAAACCATTAAATTTCTATTAGCAAAAAAAAAAAATTCCGCATAATGTCTTTGCAGAGAAGAATATATTTACGAATTGTGATATTGATTATTTTTCTAGTTATATTTACCAAAGATAATGTTAAATCATAAATGATAACATTTCCCCTTATTTAATCAGGCCTGAGGTGAAAAGAAAATACCGCTATTTCCTGTCTAAAGATTTTTAATTTTATTTTTTGTTTCTTCTAAAAAAAAAAAAAAAAATAATCTTTATTGTGGTAAATTATTAAATTTGTAAACTTTCTTTTAAATAAATTTTAAATATCTGACAATTTGGTATTTCCAATATGAATGGCGAAAAAAAAATACCACGTAATCTAAAACTTCCCATAAGCAAGAAGAAGAGAATTCATGCAGCATGATTTCATAGCATACCCAGTAAACAAGGCAAAGGAGTGGGGATGTGACTATGAGAAAAAGCGATTGGGAGTGGGGATGAAGGAGAGAAATTAATCACAAGGTTAGCGTGTTTGCCTCAATACCAAAAGTTTTACGGTTCGATAATAACTATGTCTTATCGACTTTTTTTTTTTTTTACCGAACGAAAAACTTTGAAACTGAATTAACAAAAAAATATATTTGTTATTTTTACAAAGTGATCCTACCTACGCAAATTTACTGGTGAATAAGCAAATATTCTTAAAAGTAAATAAATAAGATATACTTATACTATAAAAGAAAAATAATTTAATTTTTATAAATCTTCCTTAAAAGGATAAAGAAGTGTATAAATAAATATTTATAATAATCTCGTGATGTAATAAATATTATTATGCCAAAGTATTCTCTAATAGGAGTTGAAATATTAAGAAAAAAAAAAATTGCTCCTTTTAGAGGAGTTTTCTTGGCCACTTTGAAAGATGGAATAATAAACTAATAACATACAGCCAGATAATTAGTATTAAAACAAATTGAACCTATGTTGATTTTCTTCTCAAAAACTAAATAAATAAATGAAATAAAATAATTAATAGATATTAAGTAAACAAATATAATTCCTAATATTCAATTTTAAGCAAAAACTAAATACTATCTTTTAAAATATTATTTTTAAATATTAATGTATAACTGGTTTATGTTTGCCGGTGGAAAAAAGTTCCACGCCTTGATCACTACTGGACCGTTCAAGGGTAACCCCCTTAAACAGCACCCGGAAACTTTGAAATATTTATTTCTTTGTAACTGAAACATAAAGGAAAATGTAACATGTATTTCTTAAAAAAAAAATGTCGGATCTTAAACACTCATACGACTTTCTCATATTGCGATTAATATAATAAATTAGAAATGGCCATTCCAAATTTGGAATATTTACACAAATATATCCTAATAAAATATGGTAAGCGATAGGGGGGGGGATAACAGGCAAAGAGTAAGTAGAATGTGATTTCATTCTAGTCCAGAAGATAATCCTACTTCCAACCCGAATAATAATTGAAATCTAACGTCACTGATTCTCCCGGAACCTCCTAAAATGAAATTTTCTATCACAAACATTTCAAATAAAAATGATAGATATTTGTATGTATAGATAATATACAAAGTTGAAAAAAATAAATTCAGTAGAAGTACCACCTCTGGTTGATCGATTTTGACCTTCACGTTTAGTGCGGTTGCAGTACCAAAACGGAATATCAAGTTTGAGCTAGAGATTTTTCACACACACATACACAAACACACAGAACGCATAACCTTATCGCCCCCCAGCTGACAGACTATGTGCTTAAAACATTTTTTCTAACTCAGGGATCTCAAAATATATTTCCAGTGGACCACTTAAGAGAAGTAAAAAGATAATTAACTAAAATTTATATTAAACTTGTATTTTAAAGAAATGGAATTTTCCGAAATAGATTTACTTTAAAAAAAAGAATCTGGTGTGAAACACTCACACAACTTTCTCTTACTCCAGTTCTCAAAATTATAATTGACAAATTTTATACTTTGTGTACTAAATTTAATGAAATTCGTGGAAAACTGAAAAAAACTTCAGTTAAAGCGCACTTCCGGTTTACTGATTTCTTTGAAACTCGGAATTTTGGCTATTTATTTATTTCTAATTAATTTTGTTTGGATGATAGTATTGTATAATCAAATATGATAGCACTTTAGAGAAAAACGTAACCCCCACCCCTCCCCTAAAAGTGCCCTTAAATGAATTTTCCCAGAGAAAGGTTTTAAATAAAAGTTGTAGATGTTTGTAGTTTAGTTTATATATGAAGTTTCAAGAAAATCATCGGAGCCATTTTTGAGAAAATCACGAAAAGGTGAAAAAATTATTTAGTAAAGTGTTAAAGTAAACCCACTTCCGGTTATCCGATTTTTTCAAACTCGGAATTTCAACAACATATTCAATTCTAAATAATATTATTTAGATGACAGAATTGTCTAATAAACTGAAAAACCATTTTAGATGAAAACCTAACATCACCCCTCCCCCATAACTGCCCTTAAATGAACTGTTCAAATAAAAGTTGTAGCTCGTTATATGTGTAGTTGATATAACAAGATTAAAGAAAATCGTCAGAGCCATTATTGAGAAAAACTCAAAAAAGTAAAAAAAAAAAAAAAAATAGTGTAGTGGTACTTCCGGTTGAGGAATTTTGACAGATAACGCACTGTCAGATCCCATGGTGATACCTAAGCGTAGTGTCAAGTTTCAACTTTCTACGGTTTTTCGTTTTTGAGCTATGCTGTTCACATATTCACATACACACACAGCCATTTGCTAAAAACCACTTTTTTTGGACTCAGGGGACCTCAAAACGGATATTTCTGGTGAAAACTCGATATCGAAAATTTGACACGATTACAATACTTTCTCTTACTGCTGTAAGAGGAGGAAGTATTGCAAAGGTGTGAAATTTTCTATATCGAGTTCTCTACCGGATATACACGTATGAGATACTTCCAGTTCAAAAAATCTTTTCTAGGAAAAAACGAGTATTGTGTGTATGTGTGTGTTCGCAAATATGTGAACAGTAATTCTCAAAAATGATATATCGTAGGAAGTTTCACCATGTTGGATCTGACAGGAAGTTACTTGTCAAAATTGCTCATTTTGTGATTTTCTCGAAAACAGGCCAACGATTTTCTAAAGCCCCCCCCCCAACTACATATCTAAAGATATACAGCTTTTTATTTGTAACATTTCTCCAATAATATTCATTTAGGTGTTTTTTTATGGCTGGGGTGGGGTGTTATATATTCTTGTAAAATGTCATATTAGTTTTATCATATAATTTTATCATCTAAATAGTATTCATTGGAATTAAATACATTGCCAAAAATTCCAAAATTGAATTGGTTGATCGGAAGTGCCTTTTTATTGAAGTTTTTTTTTTTTAGTTTCCAACAATAAACGGCTTCAACCTTTTTTTTTTTTTTAATTTCAAATATTTCTTAGTTAAATTCATTTAAGGGGGCTATGTTCGGGAGAGGGCTGGGGTTATGTTTTCCATTTAGGTGCTATTTTATTTTATTATACAATTCTCTCATCTAAATAATATTAATTATTATTCAATATATTACCAAAATTCAGAGTTTGAAGAAAATTGATTGACCCGGTTTATTGAAGATTTTCTTTTGATAAGTTTTCAGAGATTTTTCTCATAAATACACGGACGGCTTTCATTAAATTTGGTATATTAACTATATATACATGCCCGCAAGGGGTATCTGTTGCATGCAGTTACTTGAGTAGTAACGACCCCACAGGTTACCACAGCAAAGTTACTCCATGCACTTCGGTCAGGACAGTACACAATACACTTAAACTACATACACTCTACGCATTACAGACAAGGACAAACACGTACACAAACTAGGGTCTCCGTTCCTAGTTAATTTGCGTAAGCCATGGGAGAAGGAAGATATTAGCTCAGTAGTAGTGCGTTGGACTAGCAACGCGGAGGTCCGGGGTTGCGAATCCAGCATGCTTCCCTTTGATTTTCTCTTCCTAGGAGCATCTACAACTCACTGTCCGGTGATGGGCAGTGTTGTCTGTAGCTAGAAGAATACTGCTTGGAGGCCGGCAGTGCACTGAAAAGGCTCCTCGGGGCACAATAGATTTTTCAAGTCATAGTGCAATAATCCCCTACAACAATCTACAACTCAGAGGACCTTTCACTTTTCTATGAAACTTTTTCCCAAGAAAATTCATTTAAATTCGTTTTTGGTGGAGAGTGGAGGTTATAGTTTCCTCAAAAAAGATCATTTTATGAAATTTAGTTTTTTTCTCATTGATAATAAAATTGAAGGTAAATAAATATTTAGTGAAAATTATAAATTTGAAGAAAACTGTCACTTATTGTAGTAGGAGAAATTCGTGTATCTGTTTCATCTGCATTTCAAATGATTATATTGTATTTAATTTTTATGAATTATATGATATAGTTTTTATTCATTTAATGATGGAGCTGAAGATTCAATAATGAGTTAAACAATTCAATTTAAGATACATTTAATTTCTGTTTCTAGACTTTGAAAATATTTTCAACGAACTGCTGCGTCTAGACCAATAGAATATGATATTACCGCAAACCTATCTCTATCTATTAAAAACTAAAAATTTCTACATTTTTTTTTTTTTTTTAACACTCTGAAAATAACAGGGGTCAACTGACTGTCCTAGTACTTAGCATGAGTACCCTATCTGTTTCAATCTAAAGTTCTTCATCTACTGAAAACTTGAGATAGTAAGAATAATAAATGGTAGATTTAAAATAAAAGGTTTAAAAATATGTTATAACAAATATAAAAAGATATTTCTGGTGAACAGTAGAGATTTAATATTAGACTTGATTGGATTAGACAGCACTGGCTATGGCCTCCAACACTTCAAAATACTTGTATAAGTAGTTCAAATTTATAACGCATTAATAACAGAATCATAACAATACAAACGTTTTTAGTCTAACAGCGTAGTATGGTTTAAACTAGCTTTATCATACTTGAAAATAAGTTTTTAATAGAATTACTATCATGTTTATTTTTTTTTTTTTATCATCTCAAATTAATATAGGGTTGGTGCAAAAATAATGCAGGTTTTTATATGCCAAAAAAAAAAATTATTATAATTTGTATAAAACTAAGATTATTTATTCAAAATATGTTCCATCATTATCAACACATAGTTGCCAACGTGTCAGAAGCATTTTTATTCCAGTTTCTAAAAAATCTTTATTTAAACTCTCAATAAACTCGCGGAAGGCATTTTCGGTTTCACTTCGGTCCCTAAAATTTTTTCCTCTTAAGAAGTTGTCCAAATGTCTAAATAAGTGGAAGTCCGTCGGCGAGAGATCGGGGGAGTATGGAGGGTGCGGAAGTGTTTCATATTTCAATTCCTGAAGTTTCCTGAGAGTTGGCATTGCGATATGTGGCCTGGCGTTATCGTGAAGAAGAATTGGTCCTTTCCGATTCACCAATGCTGGACAAACATTTTGCAATTTCCTATGCATTTTGTCAATTTCTTGACAATATGTTTCAGCCGTGATTGTTTCGCCAGTATTTAGGAAGCTGTAATGAATAACACCTGCAGTAGACCACCACACTGTCACCATTACTTTTTTCGGGTGCAGGCTTGGTTTCGCGAAATGTTTTGGTGCTTCATCCTTGTCCAGCCACTGGCCTGACCGTCTCCTGTTGTCGTATTGGATCCATTTTTCATCACATGTCACGATTCGATTAAGAAATGGTTCATTTTGGTAGCGCAACAGAAGAGAATTGCAAATTTCAAAACGCCGATGTTTTTGGCTCTGGGTCAATTCGTGAGGTACCCACGTGTCGAGCTTTTTAACTTTACCAATTTGTTCGAGATGGCGAACGACTGTTGAGTGGTCAACACTAACTTCTCTCGCAAAGTCCCGAGTGGTTTTGCGAGGGTTATCTTCCACCAATGCCCTAAGATGGTCGTGATCAACAACAGAGGGCCTACCGCGACCTTCCTTGTCTTCGAGATCAAAATCTCCAACACGAAATTTTTGGAACCATCGCTGCACTGTACATTCACTGATGCTTCCTTCACCCCAAACAACATTGATGTTACGCGCAGTTTGAGCCGCACTTCGACCAAGTTTGAACTCGTAAAAATAAATTTGACGAAAATCTTGTTTTGACATGGTGAATATCGGAGGTCTTAACTCATACAAAATGGAACACAAACTAAACTGATATTTGAGGAAAAACAGCATTAATAAACATTGTTTATAATCCATTAGCTAGATTGGAGGATTATCTTTGTTTACTTGGCAAGCAGAAGTAAACAAAAGATGAAAGTTCAAAAACCTGCATTATTTTTGCACCAACCCAATAATTTGAGAAATAAGTATATTTTTTCCAAATAAATTGAAATAAAAATCTCCTCCAAAAAACTTTCTGGAGACCTACCCAAATGGCAATTCATAATTTCAAATAAGCTAGGAACATTTCATGCTATCCAAAAACTATGAGTACTAAAGCTGTGAAAAAGTTTGACACAATAATAAGTCAGTAAACATTAAAATGAATTTTTTCATATTACATAAATATTAATTTATCCCCATTTGCAATTTATGACTATTAATTATATCACAAAAACTATTTTCACCATAAATTATTTTTGAAAATTACCTTTATTGAAAAGTTCAATATTACGTCAAAGGGGGGAAATTTCTCACAGTATAATATAATTCATTTAACTTTGGAATCTGGGCTATTCAAGTGGCATGGTCGTCAGTGGGAATGCAACGCCATGGAATATAATGATTGATGGTGTTTTACCCCCAAGCGACGATTTTCATATCACAGAATAATGAAATAGACGTATTACCATATTCCAAACTACGAAAAATATGAAAACAAATTATATTGTAAATTTGGAATACCCACAATAAGACTACTTAGTGAAGTAGTCAAAAGCCTCAAATATGTTTTTTTTTTTTTTTTAAACCAAATTATCTTCACAGTTTTAATTACTTCAATAGTGCAAATATTTTGTCAGAATTTTATGTCTTTATTTATCTAAGATTTTTATACTACGCAATATAATCTCTTAATCTCTCATTATTGACTCGACTAAATCATCAGTGCACTGAGTGAAAAAAAATAAAAATATAAATTTTACAATGATAGATGAATAATATTTTTAAGCTGGTGTCTCATTTAAATGGATATTATACTAGCAGAAACAAATTAATTATACTTGATTCCCGAGGAATTCATTCTTAACAAAAAAACTTGCGACTTCCAGTTACTGGCTCTCCAAAGCTCTAGAATTTTCTTTGTACTTCGAGCTCTTTGACACACTTTACTTAAAAATATAATACTTAATACGGTGGTTAAGGAGTTAATAGGAATATTATATTATTCCTAAATTAATAATTTTGTTGTTCAAAAAATAATTTATGGAAAAAGGAAAGGTAATGTTTACAAATGATTTATATCATCATTTGTATATTTTTCCAAAGTGTTCAGTTATTCATTCTAATGGTGATACATTTGCAGAGGCAGTCCCCTGGGAAATAAATGAGTAGACCTAATCTCAGCTAACTCCAATTATATTAATATAATTAATATTAATCATTTTTCCACATAAAAAGCAATGAACTTATGCTTTTTTGTAATATCTGCTATCTCCGACAAAAGAAGGCTAAATTTTCAAATGTAATATTTATCAATATATGCTAGAGCGTGTAGAACTGGGCAATATCTGCGATTGGTTCGTCTGGAGTGCTTCTTTTTATCATTTTTTCTAAACGCTTTCAAGTAAGATCTACGTCTATCTTCACAGTTCAATTAGGCCACACTGTGTACAAATGTTGACTTTCGTTTTTCGTCGCACAAATAATGCTATAACCTATGAATATCCAAAACCGATCAGAAAAAAATAAAGAGAAGCAGTCTATGACGGAGGCACACTGAGCCATACCCGAAGGGATATAAGGCTAATTGTGGGTCTACTAACAGGGCATTGTAGGCTTTCGACACATACACCATCTACAACTTGCGGACAGTGCGGTATGCCGATTCTGCAAGGTAGAGGAAGAAACCCCGGCGCACATCCTTTGTGAGTGCGCCGGCCTGGCGAGGATTAGGTTTCTTCAATTGGGGACAGGCAATCCCGAAGCTAGAAGCTTCATGACGGAGCCGCTCTCAGCTTTGCTAGGACTGATTAAGAGGGCAAAGCTGGGGGTTGTGCTATAATTCAAGGGGATCCACAATAGACCTCGACTTGCAGGTCGCAGTGGAATGAGGTCCCCCCCCCCCCGTTTTTATTTAATCTAATCTAATGACGGAGGCAATCACGGAATATAATATTTTTATTCAAGAGAGTCGGGGAAAGTGTGGCCTTTGGAATACTTCCTCTAAAAAACACTTACATTTCCTAGCTGAGACTACGTCAGTGGTTTGTTATAAACCGACGTTTCGCCAAAATTGCAATGAGCTTTTTTAGAGTCTAAATATTGATAACAACAATCTTTCCTCTTACTCTTCAAATAAATCTCCCTTTTGCTATTGCTAGTGACAGTTTATATTGTAAAAACCGAATGCTCACAAACAGAAAGTTAAAGCTTTCGTTGCATAAGTTAAATCTAATTATAATTTTATATTTACTATAAAACTAGAGCCACATTTTCCCTGAAATGTGAAAACAAGATCCTAAAAAGGAAGTGCAATATTAGCTTGAATTCCAAGAAGCTTTCTCCACAATCTGATTAATAATTTTATTTCTTCCAGTCCAAATGCTTTTTAGTAACAAAAAAAAAATTTTCAAAATTTGAAAATGAATGTAGCTTAAAATAAAACTGATTGGCCATTTGTTCACCAAGTTTAAGAAAAATCACTGAGTTTTTTTGGGGAAACTGGGAGAAACCCCCCCAAAAATACAATAAAGTAGCACTTTTGGATGACGAATTTGATCAAAACATTATTTGTATTGGGCCCCCTGATGAAATCTAAGGTAAATAAAGTTGGAGCTCCCTCGAATGTTGATTTATTTTTTTTTTTATTCACTCAAGACTTAAAAAATTTTTACTATTGAAATTCAAATTCGAAAACCTAATACGATCGCAATAAGAGAATGAAAAGGTGGATAACATCTGAAATGTTTGTTCAAACTCATTAACATTTCATTTTTATCAACTATCTGTAGATTGGCAAACTGTTGGCATTTGATTTTTTGCATGTACCTATATGAAATGAAGGGAATACTAGCCAGCCGCACTTAGGGTGAGTGCACCCTACATCATTATTATTTGTCCACTTTTTTTCTCCAACAAGCTTATTCTGTGTTAATTTAAATAAGAAATCTGGTGCAAAAAACTTACTTGATTGTCTCTCATTCCTACTAATAAAATTATCTATAACATGAAAAATTATTTTAAACCATAATTTTACTCATTTGTCCTAATAAAATATAATAAGACAAGTACCAACCTACCAACCCAGATTGTTAGAGAAAAGATCTCATTGTAATCCATGAGCGTGCCAATAAAACTGAATTAAAATAGTGAAATTTGTCACTAATTCCGCCAAAATCTACTATCTAAAATTAATTTTTTTGAAAAAATGTTCCGGATAAAAGTGATAGGTTTATACCAGTGCAATAATTAGCATTCTAAGTTTAAAGGAAATGATTATTAAGGTCATTTTCGAAAAAATTCAAAAACTTTTGTAAAGTCGTACTTCCGGTTAACGTATTTTCTTCAAATTTAGAATTCTAGCAATTCTTCTCATGTACATTAATATTATATGATGGAAGAACTATTCCTTTTACCGAGGTGATACTGTGGAGGAAAGCTTACGTTAATGTAAGATATCATTAAGTTAAAAATTTATAAAAATGTACATTCTTCTTCGATAATATAAATAACATCCTTCAATTACAAATCATACCTTTCAAACAGCGACGCGTTAAAGTTGGACAAATGAATTTAGGAGACGCAAGTTCTCCCACTCAAGTATATTTATGTTTGTTAGTTGAACTTCTTCTCATATAACAATTCTGCCATCGTCCAAAAGGGTATGAGATAGCAAAGAAACTAAAATAATATGAATTTGCAAAAGCTTATGATTCTTTAATTTCCTACAGGAGGTGATAACTATTAAATATTTTTATACATATCCAAGAATTAATTCTTTAAACTTTACAAAATTTGTCTTAATAATTAAAAGAAAAATTATGTGATTGTCCAATAAACTATCAGAGCAACCATCTTTTAGAAGGAAGAAGGATACAGCAGAAAACGGTCGATATCAAGGGCTGCTTTTATCAGATTCAGTTCCTATGTATGCAGGCATGAGTCAGTGAAATAATCTGCGAGTAGGTGGGTTAATCCAGGCATTGATTAAAATAATAAGATGCGACCCAATTAAACGTTTGATGAGGTAATAGGAAATGAATATATTTCTAATCTACTAATTGCTTTCACCTATTTACAGCAATGATGATAAAAAAAAAATTAAATTAAAAATTTTGGTAAGGAAGCTTAATGTGAAGGATATAAAAATACTGGATTTAGTATCTCTCAGGAGAAGAAATTACTTTGGCACTATTTATGATTTAATTATAAAATAATACACCAGCTTATTCTTTATTAAAAATAAATCTAATAATAATTACTGTTATATTTTAATAGTCAATTATGATGCATATTAATATGAAATCTGTTAACTTTTTTTATTACCTATATATTGCATTTTCAGAAGCCAATTTTTATAAATAAAGGCACTATTAATATATTTTATTCGAAAATTATTATATTTGGCATTTTTTTTATTTATATCTGCATAAATAGAGGTATTTTGTTCCTCACTACTAAAGATGTTACTTTTTTTACCCTAATTTTAACTATGCATCTCGATTTTCCTTTGATTATAATCATTATTATTTTAAGCAATTTCTTATCGTCGGTCTAATCTGTACATATGAAACGAATTTAGTCATTTAAACTTAATATAAATTACGTATTTTATAATTTTAATAATAAAAATGTTTGTTGTGGTTGGTCCGCGGAGCTGGAAAGCCTGATCAGAGATATTTTCCGGGATAGCCTGCTTCAAATTGTGATAATGGTTTCGATGGGCTTTCGCCTATCATCAGGATGTTTTGATAAAACTATGCGAAAACACAGACTTGCACAAAGCAAAATCAGTTTAAAAGTTTAATCAGTGTATAATATCGCACTGTTTTATCAAACCTCGGGCTAAACCGGTCGATGACCCCAAAATGAAGCAGGCTATCATGGAAAATATCTTTGATAAAAGTATTTGTTGAATGGTAAATTACGAAAGACTCTTCCCATGACTTAAGTAGTTCGGGTTTGAGCCCTTACAAATATGGCCCAGCCTTCGACAGAGTATGGTCATCCAGGCTACTCTGTTAAATTCTTGTAAGTTACCTTTCTGCCAGGCAATTCCACGTTCGGTGAGGGCAGCCATTCTATTTATATTAAACCATACTGCTGATGAAGTTATTTTTGCCAGTTCTCAATGTTTATTCCTGGATATTTTACTTATTGGGCCTAGAAAGTGCTGTTTTATATAAAAAATTAGGAACATAAGGATCTGGAGGAGAATTTTACATATTGGCTTTTACAGATATTCATTCGACAAGTAAAATTAATTAACCAAGAATTTCTTCGGATGAATTTTCAATTTGATGAACATTTTTTACACTGACTAGTTGTTTGTGCTTCCACTAACAATTAACAAAGAAAACACGCTAATTATGTAGGCTCCAAACTTCACATATGTACACACTGTTAACCCACCCAGCTTCCATAATACCACATTATTTATATTTCTATCTCATTGCCATCATCTTTTAGGTCATATCATTACTTCTCGATAAAGTATCTTAATCACGCGGTTTTAAAAGTTTTTTTTTTGCATCAGACAAAAGAAACACAAACATAGTAAAAGTTAATCTACAAAACGTTGACATTTTTCCCGGCTTTTTCCCATCCCAGAATTGCACATGTTCATAACTTGAGAATTACATCGACAAAGAATCGCTTAAATGCCAAGAAGTGATGAAACTATTAAGTATAAGATCAAACTTATTCCTTACTAAAAAAAACTAATTCTAAGACTAAATGGACATATGATGGAATTATGGGGTTCTGTCAGTTTTCCAACAGTTCTTTGCATCCAAAACTCCATCCTAAATCCTCGGAAAAATCATTAATGCAACCTGTTGGAAAAGTAATGAAACAATCTGCAAATACATAAAAATTCCTTTCATTAATAAATTGAAGTGATTCGACCCGTTATACAATTCTATAAATCTCTTTACATTACCCTAAATTTCCTATATTTAGGGAGGAGGACTAGCCACTTTTTCAGGGATCTTCGCGTCTCTGGCGGGTAAGGCAGTGTACAACGTAGAACAACACTTACTCACATATAATTAGAGCCTGCAAAGGTAGGTGATATGTGCGAGTACTTAGGTTTCCAAAGACAAATCTTTCACCATCCACATCTCATCACCACACACCTACACCTGGACACTTTACAAATGTCTACATTTAAATTCTATAAATATGTCTATAGACTAACACAATAACACCATGGCAGCCACAATGGACTATTTAGATCGTAGTGCTTTTTTCTTTATAGCCACTCCCTCTACAAATGTACCCAATTTTCTGTCAGCCAAAACCCTTTAATATCATTTAAAATAACCATATAAACATCCATTTCTTTTTGTTTTTTGTTGCTTATTATTATTATTATTTTTTTTTTTAAAGTATTGCTTCCCCCCCCCCCGATACATTCTACATTTAATGTAAGTATGATCAAGGGTAAAATAAATTATAATCGATTTAAACGTACATAAGTTCAGAGAACCATATCGGAAAAATGATGAAGTTATGACTCACATGATAGTGCGACGATACAATAATTACGAAACAAATATATTTTTTTTCATTTATTAAATCAATAGATTTACTATACTGACTGTGATTTAATGAACATTAATATTTTGAAGATTTTATACTTTTATCCAATCAATTGACTTTAATTCAATTAATAAAATTTATTGTCGATTATATTTTGTATCGTATATTTTGTCTTGTATATTTTGTACAAGAAGAAAATCTGTCATTATTTACATACAGAGAATTAAAACTTATTCACATTTCTATTATTGTAGTATCGCATATCCCACGAGAATACATTTCTGACGCTTCGAATACTTCAAGTTCCTAATCATTAAGAAAAGCTAAAAAAATTCATTATGATCATAATTTATCCTATCACTTTATAAAAAGTATCATCAACCATCATTTATCTTTGAAAATTTATTACCCCAGAACTTGCTGTTTAAATGCTAATTATTATACAAAATCATTCTTTGTAAGAAAAATTTATATAAAGCAATGATTCATATCCAACAACAATCACATGGGATGCATACTATTAATCTGAATGAATGCATCTGCAACTGTTTTTAATGTTGTGAATCAAACAGAAATAAATATAAATAAAATATTATGTTTTGGTGTTCGTTACGGACCACTGTATTCATGTGTAAATTGGTGTTGAGTTTCGGTCAACCAAAGAACTCTTTTTAAATTTCTTCCGACGTTTCGGGCAAATTTATAGCCTTCTTCAGGTAAACTTTTCAGTTAGAATTAATTACAAACTCTAGTTTAACCTGTGACATACCATCACCGTATGATGGTTAAACTAGAGTTTGTAATTAATTCTAACTGAAAATGTTTACCCTGAAAAAGGCAATAAATTTGCCGAAACGTCGGTAGAAATTTAAAAAGAGTTCTTTTGTATGACCGAACCTCAACAGCCAATTTACATTAAAATTATTATGATCAATTATTCTCAGGATATGAATCCTTACATTTTTAAATGATGCACTGCATGAGTTTATAATAAAAGTTTAGATACGTGGACATAAAAGAAAACAAAAGGCACAAGACAGAGACAGAAAACAAATGACACAAAAGAGTGTATAAACTAATTTGCTCTGTGCAAATCTATGTTATCACAATGTTTGACAAACGCATCCCGATGATGGGCGAACGCCCGAAACCGGTCGATGACCACAAAAAGAAGCAGGTTATCACGGAAAATATCTCTGACATAAAAGAAACATTGTTTTCCAAACTTTTTATTAAAATGTAGGTCCACCATCTGGCGAAACACAAGCTTTGATTTACTTAGTAAAGTTTTTTTTTAAGCGCACAAAGTTTTTAACCACGATCCTAAGAATTTCGCTCAATAAGTTTGTTTTGAAGTTATCTGAGATCGTCTAGGATCCTTCCTATTTCTACTCACTGAGTAAAATGAAATTTAATATCCACTTTTCAGGCAGGGTTACCACACTGCCCATACTTTCACCATTATGCTTGCAGCACCGGTTCCAGGTTGTTTCTTCAGCAAAACTGAACTGTTCGTTATTCTTATCCAGCAAAACTGACTTAAAATATAAATCTGAAATTTAGGTTAGAATATTTGCCGCATTTTTCAATTGTCTTCAGAGCAAATTCTCCAGTTATAGACGCAAAGTTCAACAATGTTAAAAATCCTATTCGTATATGACAAATTTTTCACAAGAATTGTACTGACAATATATGAGGGACATAAGTTTGGATTGTTTAGTACAGTTTCAAAAAAAACACGAACACAGGAATTAATGTAAAATATTTTAAATGTTGTTAATTATCAAAACTAAACATGTAAATAAAAGTAACTGAACAAATAATAATTACAGCAGATAACATTTTTGCTGATCACCTACATCCCGTATAGAGAGTTCGCTTGTAGAGGTTATATGCAAGTGTTAATTTGTTATTAATTGTTAGAAAGATTCAAGAATATAGATGTACGCTCGCGGAAGCATATGGAAGTTGTGATGATAGAGATGGATGTAGTAGACGCAAAAATAATGGATGCGGGTAGCAAACAAAATAAATGATAAATAATATATAATAATAAACAAAGGATGAAATAATAAATTTCGATCTCACCTAGTGAAGAGGAGAGCTAGAATCTGAGGATAGTAGAAGAGCAAGTGAGAGGTATTAGATCTGAGGAGAGCTAAAAGTTTCAGCTGAGAGATGCGTTTATATAGACAAACACAATAACACCCATGGTAGTCACAATTGCATTTAGATCGTAGTGGTTTTGGCTTTAAAGCAATTCCCTCTACAAATGCACCCAAAATTCTGTGTATAGCTGGGTCTGGCATGCCTTAGCCCTCTATGGATTGTTGCGCCATACGTTAGATTAGGCTGAGTTTAGCCACAACAAGAAGAAGCATATAGTAATTCGGTGGATTCAACATGCAGCGGTGATGCACAATAAATAGTACCAGTGCACAATGAAGGAGGCAGGTTTAAAAAACATCACCACTAGAAGAAGCAATGAATTGTAGAAAAGAAGTGACGCGCACTAACTCAACAGCATAATTGAAGTATTAGAGCGTAGGGCTCAAGGGAGAACGGAAGTAGAGGGGACGAATGAGTTAGCAAAAATAATGTAAATATCTCTGGTAATAAGCAGGAAAGAACCACAATAGGGAAGTGACTGAGAGAGCAGAAAGAAAAGAGAAGATGGAAAGAATTAATAATCAGTGAAGTTAGCAGGAAAGGATGAATTAGCAATAACCGGAATAGAGAGAAGAGAAACAAACCCAAGCGACAGATATATGACTCAATAATAGACATATAAAAAACTAATGAAAAGCCTAACTATTCACTAGCATGATCACTTGAGAGAGGATCCAAAATGGATTTAACAATAAGTGAGATATATATAAATCACTCAAAGACTTAATCTTAGCTCACTCGCGTAGACTTATATCCAAACTGGCACTAAATAAGTACTACATATATACAGAGTGTCTCATTTAACCGGGCCACTTTTGAAATAACTCTTAAACGAAGCAAGATATATAAAAAGTGAACATAACGTTTGTTGAAGTATTTTCGCTCTAGTTAGATACTCACCCTGATGGATACATTATATACATAATATATGTATTTATGTAGTGTCGTGTGGTTTGTTGTTATGTGTGTGTATATATATAAAATATTTTGTCTGAAGAGACAAAAATCTAGTGGTAAATTAATGAGTTAGAATGAATTTATTTTTTTTTAAAGAGCCAAGATTAAGTCACTGTTAAATACTATAGTGTTGTTCTCTTTATAGTCCTAACGTTTTGATATTTTCGCTCCGTAGTCAGATCGGTTAGTATTGAAGGTTTTTACATATCCACTTAACATATTGGTCACGAATTAAGTTCTATATATATATAATCTAAGATATATGTAATATGATATACTTATATGTAATATAAGCCATGGAACAAGAATAATCTTATTTAATATTAATAAATATATACTTATATTAATATTATCTAGAATATATATAATATATAATTATTATATATAGATAATATATAAATTATAATAATAAATATAATTATAATTATTTATTATATATATATATAGTCTGAGATTAGCGATATAACATTATAAATAATCTACATATATATAGATATATTAATATATATAGTATTTATATATATATAAATATATATAATATAGAACTTATTTAGTGCCAGTTTGGATATGTATCAACTACTAAACCGATCTGGACTTACGGATCAGAAAATTCAAACTTTGACTATAGAACTACAAAGACTATAGATATTTAACAAGGACTTAATCTTGGCTCACTTTAAAAAAAAAAAAATTCATTCTACTCCATTAATTTACCAACTTATATTTTTGTCTCTTCCAGTTTATTTATTCAATTTGTCTTATAAGGTGACAATGTCTGCGTGATTTCTTCGACAACGAAGGTCATACTATTTAAGCTTCTCTTCACACTACCTATTCCTTCACCATCATAAGTTGCAGGAGTCTTGCTGCTTCATTATAAATTCCAAATAAATAAATAAAACACTATAAATAATTCTCTCAGAAGTTAAAATTAGCTTAATAGTTCCATTATATAATAATAATAATGGGTGTTAGCGTACAAACTCCCACGAGGAGGACCCGGGTTCGAGTCCAGCTATTCTACTCTTAGATTTTTACTTCCTAGGAGCCTCTACAGCTCACTGTCCGGTGTTGGGTAGTGTTGTCTGTAACGAGAGAACACTGTCCGAAGGCCGGTAGTGCACTGAGAAGGCTCCGGGCGCCAATAACCATAGACGCCTTGAAAAAAAAAAAAAATCGTTGATCACAAATGAAATTATTTTTTTTATAATTGCTTATTTCTAAATAAGCAATCTAGATCTTTATTTTTAAATTGCTTTAAAAATAATTGACCGTCAAAGTATATAATAATTAAATGAAAGACATTTGTTAAATTGAATAGGTAGTTGTTTTCCATAGGTTTCAGATAGGGGACAGGCCACTTTTATTGTAACGGATTTTTCAAAGATACTGCTGATAATTAAATACTTATCCAAGATTTTAATGTCTCATATTATAGTGGATTAGAACAGGAAATTCATACTTTGAATACAAATATTATATTAAAATAACAAGAATACATAAGGAAATCTATTCACAGTTGTTAACAATACTACCAGCACAATTAAGAGAAGTTCACTGTAATCAATCTAAAAAACTACAAGTGCACTAATCATCTATTTTGGGCTACCAATCTTTGTAGTAAATCTATTTGGAAAATGCTTATTATGGCAGAGATCAAAGATTTAATAATCCTGACCCATCTAGTCATCATTTTATATAAATAAACTTCTTTGGCCAGCTACTTATCATAAATACTGCAAAGATCTGTAATTTCTACTAATTTCATTCTATTGAATCATAAAAATAGTAGCTCTGTTTAAAAACAAATACCTTATTGCCGGTCATTAGCATAATGGCAGCAAATGAAGAAATATGGACCTTAATTAATAAACTAAGGGAAATATTAATCTAAATAATAATTAAATTTATTAATAAAGGATTCTAATTTTTATCTGATAATGACTGACATTTCTAGCATAGTGCTTAACAAAAATTATGCAATATAAATTTGCTCCAAAATATTTACGGTATAATAAAACTTTAGTCTAGGTCACACTTGTATAAAGTTGCTTGCCTGTGCCTCAGATGCATATAGAAACAGAATGTAGACAGTATGTAGATAAAATATGATTTGTCGCGAATTTTCAGAAGATACAATGCAAAACTCTTGTTCCCCATTTGAAATGTATAAGTTCAGACAACGTTTCACAACTTCATAGTATGGACGTGTTGAGAGACAGGAAGGTATTCTGCAAAGAGCTGCTCTCCTGGTATTCAGTCGGTTATATATATACCTAAACCAGTTGGCGGACGGTAAAATTTGCATAATGAGGCAAGAAAATACAATTATAAGTTTTGACTTTAAAAATGAAGAAAGAAAATGTACGGCATATGCAGTGAACCGACAGACCAAACAACATACCTCATATAGTAGCCGTCCTCAAACGTACCATCAATAAGATTTGTATAATAGTATATAGTGAGATTTCTGATGATCAGAGAAAATAAATTATACTAATGACACGATTAAAGTAAAGAAATGCATTTTTGTTCAAGTAGCCTTAACGACTAACTACCAAATTAGGTGTCAAAAATGCAGCAAGCTGCGATTCCAGAAGAGCGACACAATAAGTCGCGGTGAGAATACACAATTATGTAAACATACAATCAAAATGCTTTGTATAGCGTTTATCATAGGATGTAGTAGAAATTTTTTTATATGAAAGAGGATAAAAATATTATATAATAGATGAATGAATGCTCAAAAAGAAATTGTTCGTGGCAAGCCATCCTCTAAAGAAGTAGTTAACTGGAAGTCAGTAGAACATATTACCAATTAATGGTTGAAAAAAAATAATTTCATGACTATTTCCGAATTTGTTTATTAGGTATTTATCCTACAGTCTACAGAGTTTCACCTCACTGTCTAAAGTTATCCAAGTCTGAATGGGACAAAAGTTCAGAATATGTTTTCTTTATATAGTACCCCAATAAAATCTTTATAAAATATTATTTCGAAAATTTTCTTGAATTTTTCAACTTACCTTCCATTAGGGTCGGTTGGTTGATTCATAATTCTAGTTTTAACGACATCAGCAGGAGTGCCCATGGTAGCAGCAACTAGGCCAGCGCATCCACTAGAATCAATTTTAAACTATTACTATTTTAAATATTAAAAATTTATGACAATCACTTTTACAAAACTAGAATTATTAATAATCATCAAAATTATAAAACTGAGGATGGATGAAAACACCTGAAACGTTTTTCAAGCAGTAAATACATTGTTTCTGAGAGAAAAATTGCTTTTATTTCAGAGTGTCTAAATTAATATTAACAATCTCTTGCTATAATCATTAACAAGAAATTATTTAATATAGTTTTCAATTAAACTGTTATATAACAGAAATATAATTTTCATAAGGCAACATCATTACAGTAATAATAAATTGAACAATAATTTATTAGACTTTTGGGCATGAAACAATTAATATAAATAAAGGTAAGGCATTCGTTATAATGGCAAGTTCATTTACCTTTCATATTTTTGATTCACAGAAGACATATTTTTACTTAATATGCTAGTTTGTCTGGTGGAAAGTGTGACTAATTTTTTTCCTATTACCTTGTTGGGCACTCACTTTGCGAAGGGCTGGCGCGTTTCAGATAGTTAAATAAGTACAAACTGATTATTGTAAAATTGACTTATTTTAATAATTACTTTATGCCTGATACTTCTCTCTATTGATGTTAATGATTCTTATTCTTGATTCTGATTCTATTTTATTCTCTACGGTTTTTAGCTGTTAAAGGACCAGCGTTACGCTTGGGCACATGAGGCACCAGCCTGAGATTTAATGGCTTTGGGGCACCAACATCTTAAAAAAAGAATAATATTATAGAGGATCAGAGAGTCGTATCAAGCAGTGCTTCCTAAAGCCTATTTAGAAAAAAAAAACAATCTTAAGCATTTTTTGCTTTTGGTTTGCTATTTATTTTACATAGAATGGATGATCTTATTGCACGGAGCTCCACTTTGGTACAAACTTTTATGTTTTGGGTGAATTTTTAAGTGTGTAGTATTATATATATTTTTTTTAAATTGATAACCTTAAAAATTTAAAGTAATAAATGATCCGTGCGCTGAAAACCTAACTGGTCTACGAGCCAGCCCTGGGCTGAGTTAAAAATATACAAAAAACTACAAGTTCCCTCGTGTGATTGAATAATCACAAAGGTAAAAACCTCTATATTGTGCCCGCTATTGGTGCAAAATTCTTGTCTCTGAGATATCAATGTTTTGTACAAAATAAAAAAGCAATGCGTCTTCTAAGTTAAGGGATTTATACTTTCTTATAAAAAAATAAATCCCAAGAAAGAAAAATAAATAGAGTAAAAGCAATAAAAGAAGGCAGTGTGAAAAGAATGAGATACTTTTCGATAAATGATATTCACATTAATAACTTGTACATAAAAACGTCTTAAATTGATAATTTTTATTTATTAATGGAAAGAATAAATATTGGATGCAAACAAAAGATAATAAAGAAAAGGAACTCACTAACTTTTACTTTAAGAATAATTTTTGGTTGTTTATCAGTCGTTAGGGTATATATATTGTTAAAATTCGAGAGGTTCAGTCAGAAGTAAAAAAAGAAGAAGAATTCTTGCCAACGTTTCGATAAATTTATTATATGTTTCAAGGCAAACGGATTTGATGGTTGAGTTGTGATTTTGGTGATGTCTGCTATTTGGCGACATTTCAGCAAAGCATTCAATGGTGAAGCTAGTTTTTGGTTATCTTTTGCCCATTTATCTTTGGCTGATAAACAACCAAACATTAATTAGCAGCTGAGAATAGCAGAATATAAGAAAAACTACACTATATCTATGGGTTTTTCAAATATATCAATGGCATATATGGATCGGTCCTTTCGTCTTTCTCAAAAAATGGGTAAAAGATGACCAAAAACTAGCTTCATTATTGAATCATTGTATTTTTCCGAAGCACATAGAAGGCAACAAGAATCACAACTTAATCATCAAATCCGTTTGTCTTGCAAAAGATAATAATTTTATCGAAACGTTGGCAGGAATTCATCTTGTTTTTTACTTCTGGCCGAACCTCAAGAATTTTAACAATGTAAGAATAACAACTACTTCCATTACCTATTATATTTTTCATTTTCATTTTTCTAAAAAAAGCAACGTATCCCTTTACATCAAGAGTTAAATACAAACCATACAACTTCATTTGGTTTCATTGGCTAAAGGAGTGAACTTGCATTTTTTGTTAATGTATCAGAAATAGCAAATCAGATAAAAAATCTAAAGTTATTTGCGGAAAGAGGCATATTTTTGCGCTACGATCACTATCTAATCGTTGACATTATTTATTACGCCAATATACGAAAGTCCCAGATCAAAAGGTCTTGTGCATAATAACATTTTTTCCAGTTCAAACTAATATCTTAAATATAACATTGCTTAATGAAATAACAAATGCTCACTAAATATAGTTCCAAAAGCTGGAAAAACAACGCTTAAATTTATTAGTTAAAACAACTATAAAATAGAATAAATTCTTATAAAGGGAAGGGATTAGCTCAGTGGTAGCGCGCTGGACTAGCAACGCGGAGATCACGGGTTCGAATCCAGTCGTGCTGCCCTTAGATTTTCTCTTCCTAGGAGCCCCTACAGCCCACTGTCCGGTGATGGACAGTGTTGTCTGTAACGGGAGAACACTGTCCGGAGGTCGGCAGTGCACTGAGAAGGCTCCGGGCGCAAATGACCACAGATGTTGAGACGCCTTAAATAAAAAAAAAAAAAAAAAAAAAAAAAAATTCTTATAATGCAAAGACATTTTTAAATATATAATTACCTGGATAAAACGTGAGTTGTATGACTGTCTTCAAGACGTGTGTGTGATAGAATAAACTGCTTGGCAGTATCATAAGTTGTAAGATCACCCAGATTGACTAGTGCTGCTCTTTGTACATTTGGAATTGAACCTTTCCAAAGGCCTCTAATTCCACCTTCATGGAGAATTTTGAAAAAAGCGTGGCTTGCACTGTGCACTCTGTAAACAAATAAAAATTTATTATCGTCCTGAACGTTTATTTAATAAAAGAACACTCTTTAATCAGAAAAAAGAATTTTTTCCATGTAAATTAAAAGGCTAATGTTCTTAATGAATTAGATTTTTAAAATTGAAGGAGGATTGGAAGGATTACAATTTTTTTTTCAGTAGGGTTAAAGAAAAAATTGATTTTGAATTATTATGCCCAAGACATTTTTCCTTTTATTTCGGCATTTATGTTTCTATCTATTTTCCCAATTAATAATTTACATTTGAGAGTACTTGTGATGTGTGGTATATAAATTAGTTAATTAATCCTAAACTAACACTTGTTATATACCTTGGTGGTTTCCCTAATAGTCTACGTTTTCCTTCCATTTGTAATTGTACTTTGACTAGATCAGCTGGGCTGGCACAAAATTGCGCCAGAGCTCCAGATGTGACTCCACCTATTGCTGACTTCCTACGGAACACACGTTAATTGCAGGATGCATAAAATTCAAACAAATGTGACATTGATGGACCCTTTCAATTATGTTTTGTCACACTCAAGGTGTTTTGCAAATTATACATTAAATTGCTATGGTGATATAAACGTACCATATTGGAAATGATCCATCTTCATTTTTCTTAAGGACACTCCTTCGTAAGTATTCATATGTGACAATTCTAATTCCAGAATAAACTACATGACGATAAATGGCTGGTGTAATGCCTTGCCATAATTTCAAAAATCCTTCTTCTTGACTAATTCCAAGGGCTGTTCTAAGCATTCCACGATAAACAGCCTGTAAAATAAATATTTTCAACTATTATTTATTTACATGCTCAACAGGTGAAATGGATTTTTAAAGGAAACATTTTACTTATTTTTATTTTATCTTATTGTTGTATAAAACATAATGCGGTTGTATTAATGTGATATTGAGCTTTCATGGAAATAAATATTTTGAATATGAAAAAAAGGGTCGTTAATGAATGGTCTTTGTACTAATATCTAAGTATTTGTGAGTAAACAGGATGATTCCAAAATGAAACTCAGGTTTAAAGCACACAAAATACACAACTTGATAAAACAACACTTTCAAAATACACTTAGTCAATGAAAATTGTCAATTTTTAACAATTTTTTCGGATCAAAGTTAATATAGAAATATAATAATATTGCGGGAGGAACAATTTATATAGCTATTTTTCTTTAAACTCTCTCTAAAGATGCAGAAACTGGAAATCAATGAATGACTTTATTTGTATGGCTGATACCTTATTGTCATGGCTGATGTTGCCAATTTCGGTGGCATACATTCCTTAGAACCATTCACCAAACCTAGTATTCATTTTTTATTTTAAAGAAACGTTGATTAGTCAAAACATGTATTTCAGTGAAAACTCAATTTGAAAATCCGACATGATAGCAATAAAAGCAAAAATACTGCTTTATGACAACAATATTGATAATTTATATTATTTCTATATATTGACGCTTTAATATCTTATAATAACATATTAGATGCTGCAATTGTGTTAAGCAGTTTAATAAAACCGCAATGAGAAATAAGTATTTTAAATCAAAGGGAAGTACGAGTACAAAGTTTGAAGATATTGCAGCTGCGTTCGACAAAAGCGCAACGAGCTGGACAAAAAAGAAGCTATACTTCCGGTCGATAGGCTTTGATTGATATGTTTGGGTGATCTTTTTTTGACTTATTTTGTTCACGTAAACTGCACTTTCTCTCCCACTCTCCACACAAACACACAAAATAAACTATTCACTCACTGCATTCATTCATGGGCGGTGAAAAGTCAATATCGAAAAACTAGTACTACCTTAATACTTTACCTAAAATACAATACCTAATCCCTAAAAAGTAGAAAGTCAACAGGCCTTTGAGGGTGGAATTACATTTTAACACAGCGTAATTAACATCTGGCGATATATTATTCGGTTTAATAAATTTTTAAGTCTAAAATTTTTGAAATATATTATAAGTAGATTATGGAGACTTCTTCTTGACCTTAATTTTTTTTTTTATTATTCTTTGGATTTAGAACAATTTAATCTTGGTTCTTTGTAATACAGTCTATCATTTATTAGATGCTATAATTCTGGTAGGCCTTTTAACAAAGACGCAATTAGGAAGTACGAATTATACTTAAATGATGGTATCACTTAATATATTGAAATGGCATTTCAGAGGTAAGTCTATTGCAATTTCCTTCATAACCCCAAAAATACAAATTTCTCGGAAAAGTAATTATTGCTAATAATTTGTAATACTTATTTAACTTGCTACTGGTGATTTTTTGATTGTCAGGGAATAGTCCTCTGCGATTTGAAAGATCTACTGTGCCCCTCGGAACCTATTCAGTGCACTTCTCCTCAAGCAGTGTTATCTTGTTGCAGACAACATTACCCATCATCGGGAAGTGAGCATTTTAACAAAGAGACACTTTGGAACTGCCGGACTCAAACCTGGCACCGCCGCGTGGGAGTCCAGTACGCTACCACTCAGCTAATCCCTCCCCTATATTTAACATTAATCATTATTTTCAATATGTTTAACAAATAATTGTGCTGGCTTAGTATATGCCACTGAAGAAAAATGTATCTGATGTTTAGTCAAAAAACATCACACTTTAATCAAAATTCCTAAATTCAAAGAATGCTAAGATAGGAATACAAATAAAATAAAATGTAGATCAATTAAGGAGATGTAAACCAATAAAAAATAACATGGAATTTTCTTATATTAACTACAAACATAATGCAAAATATATCTAGTTCGATTAAATAAAAAGTCTGAATACATAATTGCTCTTGAGAAATTCAGAACTCAAAGTTAATCACTGAAGGAAGAAATAAAAAATTTTTGTTAGAGTGATAAAATAAAGTTTTAATGATTTCAATAAACATTTCAGTTGAATATAATTTATAATATTCTGACCTCTCTTTGGATAGTATACAAACCGGTCTACTGACTACATTTAAAATAAAAGAGAAAAAATGGTAGCGACACCTTTTCTAAATTGCCCAAGGTTAATTTGCTTGCAATCTTTGAACCAGGAAGTACTAGCTTTAAACGGTAATTACATACTTAGAGAAATCGTGTAGAAAAAAATAAAGATAACACTCACTGCAATAGTTACAAAAAACCATTGAAACCAAATTTTAGAAAATATAAACAGTACTAAATCATACAATTAAGGAAGTAATTGTTAACTGGTAAATATATGCAAAGGTTACTTACTTGTGGGCTACCATTTGATTGTGAGGCTATTTCACCTTGTATCTGTAATCGGGTCTTTGTAAGGTCCAGTGGGTATGTTACTGCAATTCCAATTTCAAAAATCATTAAAAATTTAATCATGAAAATATTTAAAAAAAATAAACTATATGTTTACACTTTTACAGCACCAAACTCTATTTGCATGGTTCTTCATTAATTGTCAACTAATTCTATATGGGTTCAAGAAGCAAGTTTTAAATTTCAAGCTGAAATTTAAAAGGATATAAATGTTATAGATATCCCGAGATTATTGTAATACATGTAGGACATTGTAAATTAAAAAGTCAAACTAAAATAAAGATTAACAGAAATAAATTTCTTTGCCAGTTTAACTGTTAGTTAGAAGGTCCTTTTAGAATCTTATTATTTGTTAATAGAGAGTTACTTTTTGTTTTTTGTCAGCATAAGTAAAAAAATAAAAAAGTTAAGCCAAGCAATGGGAAAAACCTCTTTATCTATAGCTTTAATATTGATACAAATTTAAATGAAGGCATATAACTATTTTTATATATTAATCACAAGGATATGTGTGCATCTTTATCTTAGATGTATGCAATCTAGATTCTTAACACAAGTCTTTAATGAGGCTGTAAATGTGATTAATGACTCAAAACTAAGAAAACAAATCAAACAATAATAATTACTATCTGAATGAAATAATAAGAGTGTGATAAAATTACTTACGGAATTCTGCAACACTTGCAGCTACCACTGAAACTAAGTATGTGCACCATAAAGCATCTGCATAATTGTGCTGGACGGGAGGAACCTTTGTTTGCACCATTTCAATTATTAATCTTAGGACTAATTCTGCAGTAACTGGAAGAATTATCTAAACAGTCAGAAGTTAGTAGTGTATCATTTAACTGATAGCAACAGACTAACTCTGAGAGTACACTTTCACCTCATTGATAAAGGTAAATTACTAATTCAAGGTTAAATATTA
Source organism: Triatoma infestans (assembly GCA_011037195.1). Classification (NCBI taxonomy): domain Eukaryota; kingdom Metazoa; phylum Arthropoda; class Insecta; order Hemiptera; family Reduviidae; genus Triatoma; species Triatoma infestans. The sequence goes on from JAAEAF010002373.1 coordinate 157,279, forward strand.
TCATTTCTTTGTTTAACTTATGTTGTTAAAGATTTATGTGTGAGGAATTTATTTTATGATTTGCTTTGTCCCACAACTAAGTACCATTAGATAAATACTAGTTGTGACTTTTTTTAACTCCAAATAATGTAAGTACTTTTAATAGTGGTCATGAACAGAATTCGCTAGAATTGCTTCTTATTATTTAAGTGTCTAATGGACATCTAGGCCTATTAATATGTTATAGGTTAACTTTGTATTTACCTGAAATAGAAGATGTATTAGGAACTCCCGAAAGTTTATTAATGGAAAATCCACTTTCCCAATATATTACGAAAGTCATGACTCGTATTAAAAATAGTTCTACGTTTCTAATATAGATGTCAACCCCACTTACAACAATAAATGATAACTAGCAAATCGAAAGCCATCTGATATTTTTCGAATATTCAGTCTAGCAATTGTCAGTCATTTGCCACTTAATGTGAGCAGGTGGGATGATCTGCTGGTACGCCATAACCACTGCTGGAGAAGACAGAGAGATAGGTTATATGTGGTAGGTTTCTGGTGTTTAGGATGTAAGTGTAAAAACTAAAAATCAGTGATTCTTATGTCAGTACTTCTAGGGTCTTGTAGTTCTACCGTAATCTGGTTTAAACATTTGTAAGTATCATTGAAAAACTTAATCTCATTAGGAAAATATCTTGCTATACCTAGTATATTATTTTTCGTTTCTTCCTAGTTTTCATTTCTATTTTTTTTTCAATTTCATAATTGATCTTTGTTACCAAGAAACAAATATTTTATACTGCTAAATTTGATTTGAGAAATCAGCTTATGAAAAGCAGCAATATGATAGCTCGGAATCACAGTTTCTGGAGACAGTGATTTTTTTTCTTTTGGTTCTTTGGAAGATATTGTTTGTCAGTTTAAGTATTAAAAAATATGAAAATAATATATAGATGAGATATGTGATTTTCAGTCCTTGTATGATCCTTTTTTCGTGATTGCCCATCTTCAGCGTAGAAATGGTAGTTATGATGTCTGCTTACCAAAGGCACTGGAAGATGGGCTAATATTCTTACTAGCTGGTAGAAAGAAAGAGAAGTGGCTAAGCTGGAAATCATATTATCAGCGCTAAATAGATTAAAAACCAAGAAAAAATGTATCAGATTTAATCTTTATTAGGCTTCAGTTCTTCTTCATTTAGGCCTGTTTAACTTTTTTGTTTTTATTAAACTATAATTTATGAAATATTTCCATAATTCTGCATTGTGTGGGCTAACTTTATGACTATAATTATCTTAAATGTGACTGGACGTTTTCTGCAAATTTCTAATTTGCAAATGAAACGATAAAAATTATTAGAAATCCATAAATCAAAACTGTCTTCTATGATATTTTTATCTATATATCTCTTAGGCATGGAACTTTATGCAAGATATGTATGTTTCTCTTTACAAGATTTTAATCAGCATTTCACTCATATTTTTATTAGATATACCACTTACAATTTTTAGAAAAGTGTGATCCTTTAAATTTTGTAAGATCTTTCTGGAATAAAATCCTAAACTTTACGATGATGACTGAAGGGTATTGCAGAACGTGTCTCGATTTTATTCAGGCAAGATTGAGGATAAGTAAACATTTAGCATATTCTCCGAATAAATTAATTTCGATTGATTGAGATTCGCATACTAAGAAACAGTTAATGCTGGATCCACTTAAAACAAGATTTAATCATAAATTCGAGAAAACATGATAAAATTCCAAGCACAGATACGAACAGTATCGCAAGACATATACAACATAATACATCGTTGAATTAAAAATACATACATAACAATGGTATTAATAAGATGCTAATATAAAGAGAGAGAAATACCTTATTATTATTAGAATTTTATTATATAAAAACCATAATCATAATATATTCTCAAACAAGTGTAATGCGTAACAGAAACAGTAGTTTGAAGTCAACTCTCTACACGAACTTGAAAACCTAACTCTGACGATGGTTGAAAATCCGACTGAAAAGGAACTTGAAAATTATGCATTCTACGAGGATGTTATCCAGTGTTATTGCGAATCCATCCTCATATTCAACATAATATACTTTATTTGTAACTTTATATAATATGTTAAAATCATGTAATTATAGCCGTAACGCCTTTCGTTTTTTTTTCTGGCTCACTTTTAACACAAACCAAACATTACATTTGACAGGAACCATACATACATTCTGGTTTCTTAATCTTCCGCAGGAACCGTGAGTTTCTTCTACAATCAACGCCTTCCTTGTCTCTACCTGTATATATAGGATCGCGGGGTATCCCATTATTGAACATTCTTTGCTCCACCCTCTCATATCCCTCGTTTGCTACATCTTCTCCGACATTAAGTTTCCGTGATGGGCCTGCGGTTTTAAAATAGTTTTGTTTGCTCTTCACTTTACTTTCCCCGATGACATCTCGTACATTTTTCTGTACTTTTGGTTTAAGGAAACTTGGTACCACAGGCAACTTAGTTCTTTCTTTTTCTTTTGTGCATCGACGACTTATGACCATTAGCGCCCTTAATTCTTGCGACTAAATAGTGTGATTGAGAGCGATATTCGTTTCCTGCAATAGGAGTAGTGCGAAATTCCATCAATGCATCCGATAACTCAGTTTGTGCTTATTTTGGCGGTTTGAGCTATTCTTTCCTCCTGCCCATTGCTCTGTGGGTAAAGAGGAGACGATGTAGTGATTGATCATTATCCCCATTCATCGGCCAATTCTCGAAACTGGTTTGTGTTGAAACGGATATAGTATACTCCTATATTTCTCTTACTACGAGTAAGATAAAGTAAAAGGGAAGAGATTAGCTCATGGTAGCGGGCTAGCAACTCGGAGGTCCCGGGTTCGAATCCAGCATGCTGGAAAATATCCATGTTTATATGGAAAAATCCATATATTTTCTCTTACTAGGAGCCTGTACAGCTTACTGTCCGGTGATGGCCAGTGTTGTCTGTAGCTGGAGCACTGCACCGAGGCCGACAGTGCACTAAGAAGCTCTGGGATCCTCGGTCGCAGTAGATCTTTCAGGTCGCAGTGCATATTAAATTAAATAAATAAAAAAAGAAGAAGAACATTTTGCCATACTGAAGTAAGATCATTCACAGCACTCTGAAATAATGCATCTTCACTTAGGGATGCCATTTTCTGTGTGTGTGTTTGTAAAATACGAAAAATCACTAGAAGCTAAGACATATATTCAGTTTAGGCTTCACCAGTAGATCTGAGATGACGGTTTCCATAAAATCGTCCGATGTTACAGGAACTATAAATATATATATGTATGTGTGTGTGTCTGTTTTATTTGAAATTTTTGTTTTTATTATGAATTTTTTTCTGGGTATTTGATTTTGGTGGGATTTGGGCAGGATATGAGATATGGCATTATTCGTACCTAAAGGAACGGATAAGCTCAGTAGTAGCATGCTTTACTCGTATGCGGAGATCTCAGGGTCTAGTCTAGCAGTACTGCCCTTAGATTTTCTCTTCCTAGGAGCCTTCTACAGCATTACTATCCGGTAGTAGGTGTTTTCTGCAACGTAAGAACATGCCCGGAGGCCGGCAATGCACTGAAAAGACCTCGGGGACGTAATAGATCTTTCAGTTACATTACTTACAAGGGCAACGGGATGTTCTGAAGCAATTCTAGTTTAATTGTCAATTGGCATTTTCTCCAAAAAGAATAACATGTGAGAGTTTTGCCCCAAATATTATGTAAATTTCATTGTTTTTCATTACCAGTAAATAATGTTATTAAGAATAAACTGCAATGTTTTGAATTATATTTCTTTCCCAAAGTTTGCAGCCAAATAGCCTTCATTTTATACTATTTTTTTTTTTTACATGAATTCTGTTTTAGTATCTTTAATGATTTTATTCCTAGTAAGAGGAAGTATTGTAATCGTGTCAAATTTTCGATATCGAGTTTACACCAGAAATACACGTTTTGAGGTCCACTGAATCCAAAAAAGTGGTTTTTACAAAGTGTGAGTGAGTGTTTCAACTGGAAGTGCCACTTTACTGAATGTTTTTTTTTTCAGTTTTTTATGATTTTTTCGAAAACGGCTTCAACGATTTTCTTTGAAATTGATATATCAACTACACATACAAAGAGCTACAAATTTTTTTTTGAAACATTTCTCCGGAAAAATTTATTTAAGGGGGACTTTTGGGGAGAGGTGGGGTTATGTTTCCTCTAATGTGCTATTTCAATTCAGCAATGTGCTATACAATTCTGTCCACTAAATATATTAATTAGCATTATATAATATGCACATATTCCCAGTTTGAAGAATATCGGTTGAACAGAAGTGAGCAGGTTTTCAGTTTTTTATTATTTTCTCCATAAAAATGCCGACGGTTTTAAACACTAATAAGAATTGTGTGTGCGAAGAGAATTTGCCATTTCGCTTTAAATGAAAGTCGTGTTTCATTCAGAAGTGTTCGAGTGTTTCACATCAGATTTTTTATTTTCTATAGATCTATAACTCAGAAACTCAAAAGTTCTTGCACACTACATAATAACAATTAAATTATCATATAAAGAGTGGTTGATATATGTTTATTATTTTTCCTTTTATGTTTATTATTTTGGCTTATTTAAACAATAATTTTATCCCTTAATTTATCCGGAGTTCGGTCTTTGGAAGCGGGGAAATTGGCTAATAGTTTCAGCAATTTCTGAATAGTGTTTTTTTGAGTTAAAATGGCAAGAATTGCTCATACAGAATATTAAGTGATGTATGCAACTCATCATGATTGATGGGAGTCATCATTGCTTACACACATGCGAAGCCCGATGATGTAAACTTATATATTATACTGTACCTTATATCCGATGAGTAAGTTTTCTAAAATGTGTTTGCTTTGTGTGTGTGATAAGATGAATAGCTACCTGAAACACTTCTTTACATATTTCTCCGTCTTGGAATGATCAAATTTATTTATTTATTTATTTTTTTTTTTTGAGGGTTCTGTACCGCGACCATTCTTTTGATCTATTGTCCCCCCTCTGGTGCCTAAGATGAGCTAGCTCATCTATAGCACCTTCTCCATGTTTAGCTCCCTGAGGAATCTCAGGATCCTGGAAGGTTCTAGAGTAGGTATTTCTTCCTCCCCTATCTGGTAACAACCCAGACTGCTGAATCTTCTTTGAATGACGGCATCACAGTCCGTGAGGAAATGTATCGGAGTTTCCTCCGTTTCTCCACAGAATCTGCATGTGCCGTCATCTACTAGGCCAAGCTTCCTCAGGTGCCCCCTGAGTCTGCAATGCCCCGTAAGGAATACCGTAAGAATACGGATCCTATTCTTACTCAGACTGATGAAGGCTTTCGACCTTTCCTGGTTATAGCCACCCAGACAGACCTTGGCCTGCCTCAGTCCCGGGATGGTGTTCCAGAGACGAGCTCTTTCAGCCACCTCCTCCTTCTTAATTTCCTCTAGAAATACTTGGTCACTGACTCCACAAAAGGGCTCTGGCCCAATAAGAGGAGATACAGCGCCCTCTCTGTAAATGCAAATTTATTTACATTACGTCACTTCAAATTAATTGTTGGATAATAATTTTGGAGTAATAGTGGTAATTTTTAAAATCTAAAAATACCCCAATAAAACTTGCTTTGAAAGATTGCAGTGGCCACAGTAAGTGTTATTAGTGACGCCAAATATTACTGGCCACCGTATGTGTTATTAGTGACGCGAAATACTACCGAATGTTACAAACAAGATATAATATAATAAATTTTTTTAATCCCTAATTTGAATATTAAGGGATTTAATACATTCAAGACGGTTATGGAAATGCGCTGTAATAATAAAAATAATGTTTCAATTTTGTACATTTGAAAAAGTATGTAGGAAAAAATAAAATACAGTTAACGAAATAAGCCTGTAGAAAGAGCTCGCGGGTGGGGATAGCTATTCTACACTTTTACCTGTATTTTACGTTTATTAAATCTAGGAAATTTCTAATATTTACATTTTGTTAAAAACATTTTCTTAAAAAAAAAAAAAAAAAAATAATCTAAACACCCATATTTTTTTTTTAATGTCTACATGCTCGATTAATATTACAGGTAATAAGATTACAAAATTTACATTTTAAATCTTTAAAATATGCTGTGAAAATAAATTGTTACTTAGTATGTATAATTTTGGAAACCAATATTAACTGCCGATGATAATTCAAGAAAGTACAGTAAATTGATAAAATAGGAATGCTCAAAATTTAAAGTTTTTCAAAGTCCCACTTATTCAAAAAATTGATGGATTCCTTGATGATTTCCTGCATGATCAACTGTCAAGCCTAGCTCTGGCGTTTTCTAAGAGTGGACAGTTATATATTAGATGGGTGAAATTCTGAATCATAGTACCTGTGGGATCACACGGGCAGTAAGGTGAATCTGTGTGAAATCTATAAAGGTAGTGTCTGCTTGGTCCCTGTCCTGTTTATACTTGGGTTAGCGGGTAATTGATTTTTAGATTTAGTTTCTGTCTTATATGAACGTGTGCGATGAATTTCTTTGTGAAATTCTCTTTTTGTGAATTTTGCCACTTCATTTCCCACTCTTTAAAGCTTCTTTTCTCTAGTTCACTTTTGATGTACGACTTTGGAAACTTATTGTAGGACGGTATTAATTGTATATCCTTAGCTCCTTCTTTAGCAAAACGATCAGCGTCTTCATTTCCTGAAAAACTAGCATGTGATTTTATCCATTCTAATCCAATCCTTATTTCTTTTGCTTCCAGGTCATCTATTTTTCTGCAAATACTTTCAATTAGAGGGGAATGAACTTTATAATTTCTTAAACTGTCCAATGTAATATGGCTGTCCGTGTGAACCCTTACATTTCTTGAGAAACGAGAACCATTCCAAACTCTTGCTAATTGCTAAGGTCTCGGCTTGATTATTGGAACACTTATTGTCCATAAACAACCAAATAATAAATGTTTTTTTATGAGTTGAGCGGTCTATAAAATATGTTATTAAAAAAATGAAACATAAGTTCCATCTTTAAAAAAAAAAACTGTTGCTGAACATCTGGCTTCCCCCAACTCTCAAACTCCAATAATGCAGATCTTATTGTAACTCAGACATTTAGTAACGGAGGGGTTGTGTAACCAAAATAAACAGAAATGGAACGTATGCATGCACGTAATGCAAATCAATTTGGCATTTTAGGATCTCAGCAGTTGTATCTCTTACTTTGTGAAATGTGCGTAAGTTTTGCAGAAAGATTGAATTTTTCCCTAGTTATTTGGAATAAATTAAGGATCTTCATGACATTTTTAAAAAATGAGATTGTGCCGGTAAAATCTTCTAAACTAGGCTTATATGACCTACAAGTAATTCTTGTTTAAACACTAGGTCTATTAACTTTTAAGATTACATTTAATACTCAAAAGAAAAAAAAAAAATGCATAAACATTTAATAAAAATGGATGTATTTACAAAATTATGTACATATTGTTTGAAATACAATAGTATTAAAATTTTTGAGGCCTGAACCCTAAGCGGTTATAAACAAAATATTACACTTTTTATTATTCACAATTCTATTTTTTACATCACATTTTTGAATTTTGGGTGAGCTTCGTATTAGATTTTAATAATAGTTAAAATTCATAATAAAAATACTAAAAATATAATCATAACATTGTTAGTCTTGTAACAATAATATGTTCTTTACAAATAAATGAGCCTTTTAAATTGTATATATATAAATGTATTTTATATATTTTATTAATAAGGGACAAATCTAAATGGTAACACATTGGGTTTTTGCCATGTATTTCATCTCATTTCTTGTCGTTTGGCATTACAAAAACAAATGTAAAAATATAGTACAATTAAAAAATGTATATCAATTTTCTTTTCTTTTGTTTTTTTGTGGTTTTTCATAACCCATTTTACATATGTACACTCCTAACTTCAGATATTAACAATTTGCATATTGGTTTAGAAGCTTTAAAAAAAGTAAAAAGATTTAACTAAATAGTTGAAATTTCTTTCTTTCTTTTTTTATTTTATTTTTTGAATACAAGTTATTCCTTTATTATTTATTGCAAATTTTAAGGTATGATTTGTGAAATGGAGGATTCACTGCGTGAACTTGGTGGTTTCGGTTGCATAGCTATTGATATAAATTCTTCAGCAATTTCTCTATCCAATCCTGTATAAGTTTTTTCCAGTTCTTCATCAGTAATCTCTCTTTCTTTTTTCTTTGTTTTCTTTACAGGCTCTGGAACCAGCTGTAACACAATTCAGTTTTGTCATTAATATTAAATAGCTAATACTATTATTTTTTTTATAAGAATTATAAATTTTTAAAACTTTGGATAAACTCTTTAACTCCAATAATATAAGATCTGTCTAAAAATTACTAACTAAATTATATGGGTAAAAAAATAAATTCATATTCAATAGAGAATTTTCTGTTCGAAGAGTTATTTGTTATTTTCAATTGATCTTATCCCAATCGATATTCATCATATATGTTCGTTTATTAGACCAACCTGTCCAAGGACATTTACATTTTATTTATTATTCAAATATATATTTCTCAGATTTCACTAATTCAGTCATAATTTTTGGGGAAAAAATGTATGAAAAACAGTTTTAGGAAATTGTTAAAGTGTTCTATCATTTCATTTTTTTCGAATAATACTGAAATGTAAAATTTATAGAAAATTTTGTAAACCAAAGGACATTTTTATTGTCTCTTACAGGCATATGAGGAAATATGGCGATCTTATTAAATGATTAAAAATGAGTTTTTACTGAATGAATGTATGATAATGCTTTATTAATATTATTCAGAAACCGCACTTCAACTTTATTTATATTCATTTTTCAAATTGTTTTTTGAAATTTAAATAGTAAAGTGTTTGAAAAGGTCCCAAAATGAGGTTGGTTTGCCAATATACTAGACATTATAAAATAAAAGCATAATTATTACTTTTCCTTGTTTGTTTTTTTTTTTGGCCAAATCCTTAATTTTTTGCAACTATAAACAAAAAAACACTCATAAATATTTGGAATTGTTTATTAAATGAGAAATACTTAATTTACGTTTTATTAATTTTAAATAAATATACAAAGATAGTAACAAATAACAAACTATCAATAATTTAATTTAGTTGTCATTGCTTATAGATAAATGTACTTTTAACTAGAATGAAAATAAAATTCTATTTTAGTTTGATTATTAATGATGATTAGAAACTTATGAGAAAGAATTACTCGCAATGTATTCAAACAATATTTTTTTAATTATAAGAAATTATATGATTGACAAAGGATTCGAAAAATTCTTTCCTTAAAACTTTCTTTGAAAGGCATAATTATATTTTAGTGAAATTATTAACCACTAGATAGCACATACGTTCATAAGAAGATGGATATAATGTCGATTAATTCCTTGTATTAAGGTATTTGTTTAGTCAATTTGTTCTATATGGTTTAAAAATTTCATCTATTTCTTCTTTTTTGTAATTTCTTTGTTGCAATTTTAATATTTGTTGAATTAAAAAATAAATTATCTGAACAGTATAAATTATTATAGTGTTCTACTAATTGATAAATTTTCCATGCCATGTTTATTGAAGGTTATAAATTGGGCTTGCATTACATATATGTAAATAAAGTTATAGTTGTTCACCTGGATGTGACTGGAAAGATTTTGAGGGCAAATTTAAATTTAAGCCCATAAATCTTTTTTCCCATGAAATCCCTATAACTAATTGTTGCAGAAAAATAAAATAATAGTGATGTTTATATTTGTGCAGTAATTATTCTAAGTTACACTAATTGAAATCGAATTCACTAATTCGATTATATACGTATATATAATCGATACGAGTCCTTTTCGAGAAAATCACTGAAAAGAAATGAATTGAGTTAAAAGAAATGAATTGAGTTAAGTCCTTTTTCCCGTTAATAAATTTTGATTGATATCATCTTGTCAGATACAGTAATTATTAAGCAGAAATTTCAAGTTTAAGCTTCTTAAGATTTTTCGACAATCATGTAACGACCATTCGATTAAAAACATTTTCTTACTTAGCCACTTCAAAATGTGCATTTCCAGTGAAAATTCAAATTTCATTACAGGAGCAAGAGAAAGTAAAACAAAATATTGGTGATTAATGTTTTAATATTTTACAAAATTATGTTACATGAAAACAAAATAAAACCACAAAAAAGCAATAGGTAATAAATAAGTTTTGTAATCTATATACCTATATGTAAGTAAGTATGTGAAGAAAGCGTGCAACCTGATGAAGTTCAGCGCGTATCAATTAGGTCAGTTGGTTTATTGTTATTACTCGTATAATATTGTTTACACGTTATTCATTGTAAATGATGACTCTTTTTTTCGAACAAAACTCCCACTTAATTGAACAAAATGTTTTGTTTTTTTTTTTCCAATTTTGAAAGTTTTCTTGAACGAATTGTTTTAATTTTTTTTTAGTGATAATTATTATATTGGATAGGGAATATTTAGCAAAATCACTTAAATAATTATAACAAGCAATTTCAAGTTTTATCGCCCTACCACCACGTAATAGTTAATGATAAATTTTTGACAGTAAAATTATTTGTGTTTAATGTTATCTTCTTGGTTCAAGTTTTCCTCATTATTTATGATGGACACTAATAATTGGATATTTATTTATTCATTTTATTAATGGAGATTTGAAACATTATTGAAATCCATAATTTGAAGAAAATCAATTACAGAATTCCGACTTTATCAGAATTGATTTTTGAGTGTTTTATTTTTCTCAAAAATGGCTACAATTTTCTTTGTAAATTTGAAATACTAACTGAACAGATAAAAACATATCATTTTTATTTGAATCAGTTTTCTGGAGAAATTATTATTATTTTTTTTTATAGGGTGTTCTATTTGGGTTTGTTCTATGTTATTGGAACTACCTTTTGGACTACAATGTAAACATTAAAAAAAAAAAAAAACTACCTATGTCTTAAATTACTAACCTACCTCGCCCCCCCCTCCTAAAAGAACTTCTATAAAAATATACCAAGTGACAAGCAAAGTAATTATAAATGTATGCACCGTTCATTTTGCAGCCTTTATCTTTCATGTTCCACTTCTGCACTTAAATACCCACTAGTGCTTAGTGTATATCTGTTGTTACTCCAAAACTAACGGTTTTGTTTTATTTGTTTAAATTTTTTTACAAATATATTTCAACTTAGTAAATATTTTATAGCTGTGCTTTATTATAATAGAATCATTTCCATTTTGCCACAAATTAATGTCTTTTGAATTAATACATTGACTTTATATTTCTATTAAAAAAGTAAATAGGTATAAAAGAAAGTAAACTTCTTAAAAGACTTTTAATCCATCTTCGTATTCGTAATTTTATATTTAAGTATACTACATGACAATTCAGTTTGCTACAAAGAAAGAAAAGAAAGACCAAATGGTACAGTGTGATTTTCTCGTTTCTAGGGAAGGAGCTAATATTGCAGCATGGCGCTCATAGACGTCTTATTTCATGCCTGTTTCATTCTCCATATTACCCATGTTTGTCTCTAACAGACTCATTTGTTTCACGTTTTCAAAGTGAAAAACTTGCATAACCGATGAAAGGAAGTCAACAAAAACAAATCTGGTTTGAAACACTCATGCAATTTTCTCTTACTATACACTAAGCTAGTCCACCGACCACTATTCAACACCTCACCGAAGTGGAATAAGCTTACTCTATATATGTACCAGGGCATATAGGAAATGGGGGCAATGAGGTAGCGGACG